>PVJL010020180.1:0-12554 GCA_004026885.1 Lyroderma lyra
GGGGGGGCTCACAGGGGAGGCGCAGAGAGTCTGCCTTTCAGAGCGACCGTGCGTGCCGGAAAGGGTTTGCAGCTGAGTGGACGCCACCTGCGACACCTGAGTGATGGCCACCAGAGCCGACGGATGCCACGTTCCCAATGCACGGGGCCCGTGTGCTTCCAGGAGGCCCCGCAGGAAAGGGTCAGCCAGGACGCTGTCAGGCCAGCCAGGCCGCTGTCAGGCCACACAGGGCCGCTGTCAGGCCACGGAGGGCCGCGTGGCCGCCTTCTGGACACCTTGGAAAAAACTGCAGGAGCTTCCAGCAGCCGTTAAGGCAGCCGCACCGCCAGCGACTCCCTGCGGAGCTGAGACTTCACACGGGCCGGGCCAGCAGCGTCTGGGCGGGGAGCTGGGCGGGGAGCTGGGGGGCTTTCACGAGGGAGGGTCGCCCGTCCCTTTCTCCTCTCCTTCCTCATCGCACTCGTTAATCTGACTCGTGGGCGTGAACACGTCCTCCCGGGGGGCACGTCCTGCAGCAAAACAAACGGAAACGGGACGCATTTGACGAGCTCGGAAGACGGGCTTTCGGGAGCTCCGCGAGTCGCCGGGGGTGTCGGGCTCTGACTGAGTCCCCGAGAAGCGTGCTGGGCAGACGGTAGCGGGCTAACGCCGACTCACCCCGATTGCCAAAACCCTCCGCCCCTTGGGGACGAAGTAAATGTGTTTCTTTGCCGCTCACACGTGCAGAGTCCCCTCGGGAGTGGCTTCGTGTCCCACACGACGAGCAGAACACCCTGTCCTCCGTAGGTGCCCTTCCCTTAGTGACAGGCGGTCACAGCCGGGAGGTGTCGGCCCGACCCGGTGAGCTCCGACGAACACAAATGGGTGGGAGCCCTCACCGGCCTCGGTTGCGTTTCGAGGCTCCGGGCCGGTGCTGAAGGTCGTAGGGCAGACGCCCGTTCAGTGGGGGGTGTAGGATTTTACTGCAGCCCCACAAGGGAAGGGAACGCGAGGAGCCACGTGGATTCCAGCCCCACGTGGAGTGCAATATAGTGTGCAGTGCAGGACACGTTTACACACCATATACCATATACCGTGTACACTGTGTATGCAGTGTAGTTTACACAGCACACACTACGTACCGCGTACAACACCGTGTATACGGTAGTATATAGTGGGCTTTTGTATACTGCACACTACGTACCACGTACGTCACCGTATATACGGTACTGTATAGTGGGCTTTTGTTTACTGCACACTACGTACCGCGTACATTACCGTATATACGGTACTATATAGTGGGCTTTTGCACAGCGCGCACTACGTACTACGTACAACACCGTGAATACAGTAGTATATAGTGGGCTTTTGTATACTGCACACTACATACCACGTATGACACCATATATACAGTAGTATATAGTGGGCTTTTGCACAGCGCACACTACGTACCGCATATGACACCATATATACGGTAGTATATAGTGGGCTTTTGCACAGCGCACACTACGTACCGCATATGACACCGTATATACGGTACTATATAGTGGGCTTTTGTATAGTGCACACTACATACTGCGTATGACACCATATATACGGTAGTATATAGTGGGCTTTTGTTTACTGTACACTACGTACCACGTATGACACCATATATACAGTAGTATATAGTGGGCTTTTGCACAGCGCACACTACGTACCGCATATGACACCATATATACGGTAGTATATAGTGGGCTTTTGCACAGCGCACACTACGTACCGCGTATGACACCGTATATACGGTACTATATAGTGGGCTTTTGTATACTGCACACTACATACTGCGTATGACATCATAGATACGGTAGTATATAGTGGGCTTTTGTTTACTGTACACTACATACCACGTATGACACCGTATATTCAGTACTATATAGTGGACTTTTGCACAGCGCACACTACGTACAGCATACGACACCATATATTCAATACTATATAGTGGACTTTTGCACAGCGCACACTATGTACAGCATACGACACCGTATATACGGTACTGTATAGTGGGCTTTTGTTTACTGCACACTACGTACCGCGTACATTACCGTATATACGGTACTATATAGTGGGCTTTTGCACAGCATGCACTACGTACTACGTACAACACCGTGTATACAGTAGTATATAGTGGGCTTTTGTATACTGCACACTACGTACCGCATACAACACCATATATACGGTACTATATAGTGGGCTTTTGTATACTGCACACTACGTACCGCGTATGACACCATATATACGGTAGTATATAGTGGGCTTTTGCACAGTGTACACTACGTACCACGTATGACACCGTATATATGGTACTATATAGTGGGCTTTTGTATACTGCACACTACATACCGCGTATGACACCATATATACGGTAGTATATAGTGGGCTTTTGCACAGCGCACACTACGTACCGCGTATGACACCGTATATACGCTACTATATAGTGGGCTTTTGTATACTGCACACTAATACTGCGTATGACACCATAGATACGGTAGTATATAGTGGGCTTTTGTTTACTGTACACTACATACCGCGTATGACACCGTATATACAGTACTATATAGTGGACTTTTGCACAGCGCGCACTATGTACAGCATATGACACCGTATATACGGTAGCATATAGTGGACTTTTGCACAGCGCACACTATGTACAGCATATGACACCGTATATACGGTAGCATATAGTGGACTTTTGCACAGCGCACACTACGTACAGCATACGACACCATATATTCAGTACTATATAGTGGACTTTTGCACAGCGCACACTATGTACAGCATACGACACCGTATATACGGTAGCATATAGTGGACTTTTGCATAGCGCACACTACGTATAGCATCTGCTACATCATGGACACCGTGGTGTGCAGTGTACTTCTCGTGGCACACACTATGTACCGTATGGAGTAGACTGTGTGTTACTTGGTTGCTCTCTCTCAGCAGTTTTCAGGTGTCCTCGTTTACACGTCAGCAGAAGGAGGTAACTTATTTAAGAGCTCGGTCCACATGGCAGGAACGTTGTCGTGGCTGCTTCACCGTCAGTGTTTACGTTCGGTCCCACTGTCCTCATGTCCTCCCGGGGATGCGGAAGCTGGGTGCGGGGAGGCTTAAGAATTCGCCGCGGCTGTAAAGAGCTGTGGAGCCCAACGCCCAGAGGTGATTCGGACAGCCCCCGACTGAGAGAGAGGGCCCCCCGTGTGGCAGCGGGAGCAGTGCGGCCCAGCTGTGCTGGCTGCATCCTGCACGATGCCTGGTCACGTCTAGACGTGACGTGTTCGGGTCGGGCCTTCTGGTCCCCCAGGTTTGTGGCACGCACGCGGGCGGGGTGACAGCAAGGAGCCGTCTCCTTTCCCATTGTGGAAGACGGTGTGGCGCGTTTAAGAAACGGTCGTGAGGTTATGGAAATGCCGCCGTGCTGCCGTCCGAGGTGGTGTTTCCCGTACAGGTAAGACGGGCGTGGGCAGAGCGGGACGGACCGGTGGCCACCACGTCTGCGTGTTGTGTGCATCAGTAGGCACGTGCGATTCGCGGATGGTCCCCTTCTGCTCTGAGAGTTACTTGTGGAGCATGGACGAGTGTGGCCTCTTCTCACTGTCTTTCTCCTTCCTTCTGTCCCCAGTGACCCTAATCAGCCCGTTCCTCAGGACACCAAGTTCATTCACACGAAACCCAATCGCTTCGAGGAGGTGGCCTGGTCCAAGTACAACCCCAAGGACCAGCTGTACCTGCACATTGGCCTGAAGCCCAGGGTGCGTGACCACTACCGAGCCACGAAGGTGGCCTTCTGGCTGGAGCTCGTCCCCCACTTGCACAACCTCAACGAGATATTCCAGTACGTGTCCACCACCACCAAGGTCCCCCCTCCGGACATGACGTCCTTCCCCTACGGCACCCGGCGGTCCCCTGCCAAGATATGGCCCACCACGAAACGGCCCGCCATCACTCCGGCGAACAACCCCAAGCAGCCCAGGGACCCCCACAGGACGGGGCCCGAGGACACCACCGTCCTCATCGAGACCAAGCGGGATTACTCCACCGAGCTGAGCGTGACCATCGCCGTGGGCGCCTCCCTGCTCTTCCTGAACATCCTGGCCTTCGCCGCGCTGTACTACAAGAAGGACAAGCGGCGGCACGAGACGCACCGGCGGCCCAGCCCGCAGAGGAACACGCCCAACGACATGGCGCACATCCAGAACGAGGAGATCATGTCGCTGCAGATGAAGCAGCTGGAGCACGAGCACGAGTGCGAGTCCCTGCAGGCCCACGACACGCTGCGGCTGACCTGCCCGCCGGACTACACGCTCACGCTGCGCCGCTCCCCGGACGACATCCCGCTCATGACGGCCAACACCATCACCATGATCCCCAACACGCTCACGGCCATGCAGCCGCTGCACACGTTCAACACCTTCAGCGGTGGCCAGAACAGCACCAACCTGCCCCACGGCCACTCCACCACGCGGGTATAGCTGCCCGCGCGCCGCCCCTGCCCGAGGACACGCGGGGACGCCGCCTCTCCGCACGGGCCGCGGGCCTGCTGCCCCGACGTCGCCGACACGCACGCACGCGCAGGGCCCCGCGGCCCCACCTGTCCCAGGGGGGCCAGACCCACTTGTGACCCCGAGAAATGTGAAACGTGTCCCCGGCCGGGCCGACGCGGCGACACGGCCCGCACCCCGCAGCGCGCGGCGTCCCAGCGGGGACAGCGTGGTGGCCCGGGGCCCGGAGTCGCGGCCCGTGACCGTGGAAGCTCATGCTGCCGGACCTCAGCCAGGGACACGTCCTTCTTTCCTTTTTAACCACGGTTTCAGAAAACGCACGTCCTGCCGTGCCGTGCGGGAGGCAGACCGCTGGCCCCGCACGGGAGGAAGTGTCTGGGGGCGTCGGCCCCCCCCCCCCGGAGCACCGCGGCCACGAGGAGGCACCGGGGCCGCACGTCGTCCGGATGGTGCACAGGACCGGGCCGCGTGCCCGCAGGGCTGTGTGCAGGGCCGGGTGCCGCCGGTCAGAACTGCGTAGGACCGAGGACAGGGGACATGTACATAGCTGTGAGGCTCGCCCAGCTCGCACACTGCGGGGGTCCGAGCAGAGCGACGCTCGTGCTGGCGCTTTCCATGTGGGAGAGCCCCTAGCGGGCGCGTGCTTCCTCCTTCGCGGTCGGTCTGTACATAACCACCACGTGCACATGCCCGTGCGTCACCGCACCTCTGTTTCCCCCGGGACACAGGAGCGTCTCCCGAATGCCCCGGGGCGAGCGGACACACGGGGCCGCGGCACGCGTCCGCCTGCAGCCGGCGTGGCGTGTGCCCGCAGACCCGGACCCTCGGCGTGACCGGGCCCCGCCCCCCTCGGGCTGCACACGTGCATGCGACAGCATTCTTAGGGGACCGTCCTTTTAGGAAACTTTTCTGTGTGTGTGCGTGTGTGCGTGTGTGTGTCCTGCCATCACCAAGGCGCAGAGCAAAGGCCAACGGGGGACGGCCCCCCGCCCCGACATGGAGCGTGTAGGGCTGTCGGGTGCGGGACCCGCAGAGCTGCAGCCGGACGCGCAGGAGCCAGCTCCGCCCTCAGCCTGCAGCCTGGCCGCGGGGGCTGTGCCCGGGGAGGCTGGCTGCCCCGCGGGGGCTCAGCCACAAAGGGAAGCAAGTGTGCCTTTGGCGCGGCCCGCTCAATGCACCTCTGTTCCCGCGGCAGCTGCAGGGGCCGGGCCTGCCCGGCTGGGCTCAGCCGCCGGAAGGAGGAGGGGGCGTGCGCGCCCCATGCGTGGGAGCCCCCGGCCCCTCACCGGCCAGCGCACAGGGCTTTCGGTCCTGGACGGGTGCGGCCCAGGCCGGGCCGAGGGCGTGCCTCGGGGCATCCCCCCCCCGTGGGTATGACGGTCAGCAGCGGGGACAGAATGGCACGCGTCCTTCACACGCCTCTGCCAGGCCGTGGGGGTGGCGTCCCTGGGGAGAGCCCACGTGGGCATTGTCCCCCACTTCAAAGGGTCCCTCCGCTCCCTCGTCACTGGCCCGTTGTCCTCTCCACCTTCCAGAAGGGACGGGCGCGTGGCAGGCGGCGGAAGTAGAACGGAGGGGCCCCGGGGCCCGGTGGGTTGTCTTCCAGAACCGGTGCGGCCCCGGGAAGTCGTGGGCGAAGGCCTGTGGAGGCGGCGGCTCTGGGCGCCGTGCTGCTGCCCGTAGGCCCCACAGTGCCCCGAGCCAAGGGCGGGGGCCTTCTGCACAGAGATCGCCCCGACTCCTTGCCCCTCTCTGCGGCCTCCGGACCCCCAAACTCCAACCGTGCTGGCCCCTGTGCCAAGACTGTCCCTAGAAGGACGCAGACGCCCCCGAGGAGCTCCATGCCTTGTCCCGGTTGCCGTAGGAGAGCGGTGCTGTGCGCCTGCGTCTGGGGGGTCCTGTCATCGCAGTGTGGCACGCAGGGGGGCAGCGGCGCTCCCCTGCAGCAGGAGCTGTCCTGGGTGCGGTGTTGCTCCCCGACGCATCCTTGGGACGTGGGTGGCAGCCCGTTCCTGCGCGCCTGGTGTGGCCGCGCGCTGGGCTGTCACAGGGTGTCCACCCAGGGACGGGGGGGCGGTGGCGCTCGGTGTCCCTGTGGGTCCGGTATGTTTGTAACGTGAACTCCAGTTTTTGTCTAGTATTTCCAGTTGTCTTCTGCTAGCAATATGCACAGTCATGTGTCGGGCTTGTGACGTTCGGGTACGAGAAGAAGAGTTCTTGTGAAGTGAATTCACGCCGTTAGCGTTCAGAGAGGACGGGGTGAGAAGCGGTTTCACACACCTTCAAGGCTTCCTTGTTCCTACCTGGAGAGAAGCTGTAGAGTCCTCACAGAGTTCCATGAGAATAAATGTACTTGCGATCTAGAAAAACGAGAAAAAAAATGAGACAAAAAGAAGTTGAAAAACACACAAAAAACAACTTTCTTAGCCTTTTCTTCTGAACCTTCACAGGCACGCAGGGTTTCACGGTTCCGGGGGTTATGATTTTGCAATTTTGTTTTTGATTTTGCCTTAAGTAATGATAGAAGATATATATGGCTGGACACATATGTATAAACTTTTCAGCAGCATTTTTAATAATAAAATATCACAGTATTTTCTAATGCCTTGTGCCAATCACGACGCGTCCCTCCTTGGTGCGTCGACGGTGCCCGCGTTGTCTGTGTCTGTTCTCACGGCTCCTGCGCGCGGAAGGTCCGGGGGCGAGTGCCCTGTCGGGCGCAGTTGGGACCCTTGGGTACGTCTCCGGGTTTGCGTTGGTGTTGCACGTGATGCTGCCTTCACGCTTTCAGAGAGAGAGAGAGGGTCCCTTGTTGGGGGCTTCACGTGACAGCGGCAGGTCGTGCTGACGTACACGCAGGCGTACGCGTAACCGGGCCGTGCGGAGCGGGCCGTGGGCCGGGTCCCGCCTGTGCGTGCCGCCGTTGCTCACCGCGGTTGACGTTCACAGGCGGCCCCGGGGGCGGGCACCTGCGTCTACTTGAGGACCGAGGACGCCGAGCCTCGGCCACGCGAAGCCCCAGGCCAGCAGGGGAGGCAGCTGGCACGTGGGACCCAGGCTCACGCCGGGCACGACACACTTGGCCGCTGACCACACGAGGCGCGCCGACGCCGTGTCGCCTACGCCTGAACCCTGAGCCTCTCCCGGGATGCCACCCGGCCCACCGGCCGGCAGTCAGTGCGGGACGAGTGCGTGATATGAGCAGGACCCCCGGCCCTGCCGACACGGCGTGTGCTGGGCCGTGTTGTCGTTGCAGGGGGACGGCCACCCCACGCCCTCGGGTGAGGCCTGAGCGTGTGCGTGGTCATTCAGCCTGCTGCACGGCTGGTTCCACGAGGGGTTCGGGAGGCTCGTTCGCTTCCGGGTCCCAACAGCAAAGCTGCCCGTTTGTACACGTGTCTTCCCACGTTACGTAGCTAATACAGATGCCCATGCTTCCGCGTGTGGTCGTTCAGGTCAGTGCACCTCACGGACCTCACTGCAATCCGCAGCGTGTTTGGGGACGGGGGTTTGGGGGTGGGCGCACCCCTTCCCACCTGGCACACCCAGCTGGGCCGGCGGAGGCCGGGCAGTCGCTGACACGTCACTCAGCAAACGCGGCCCCGCCATCGGGGCCGTCACAAGGGGAGACGGAGCTCTCTGGTCCCTCGGCTCAGAGCGGGTGACCGACGGGGACACGCAGGGCGGGAGCGGCCGTGGGTGCTGGAGGGGCTACCCACGGTGACAGGAGGCGCCCGTGCACTGCGCTGGGCTGTGTCTGCCAGGGGTGAGGGCGTCCTGCAGGCCTGAGCCGGCATCGGCAATGTCCCGGGAGTCCGTGCCGGAGCAGCCGGTGCTGGGTGCTCGGGGCGCGGACAGGCTGCACGCCTCACACGCTCGGGGACCTGTGGCTTCTGCATCACGGCTGGAAACACGGTGTCGTCGCTCGGTAACGTGTCCCGAACACTAAGACGCGTCTCCCCTTGAATTCAGGGTCACATAGAAGACGCTGCCTGGTGTGGAGACTCCGAGTTTGCTCTGGTTTGAATTAACGGTCGGGGTGAGCGGAGAATTAGCAACAGACGGCCCGGCCCGTCTGCGAACAGTGTGAGGGTGGGATGGGGTGTGTGTGTGTGTGTGTGCGCGCGTGCGCGTGTGTGTGTGTGCGCGCGTGTGTGTGCATGTGTGCGTGTGTGTGCGCGTGTGTGTGCGCGCGCGCGTGTGTGCGTGTGTGTGCGCGTGTATGTGCGCGCGCGCGTGTGTGTGCGTGCGTGTGTTTGTGCGCATGTGCGCGCGCGTGTTGTGCATGTGTGTGCGCGCACGCGTGTGTGTGCGTGTGTGTGCGCGCGTGCGTGTGCGTGCGCATGTGCACGTGTGTGTGCATGTGTGTGCGTGTGCACGCGTGTGTGCATGTGTGCGCGTGTGTGTGTGCGTGTATGTGCATGCGTGTGTGTGTGTGAGAGAGAAAAGCACTCACATATCCTTTATAAATAAAACAAAACGAGCCCACGACATTTAGTGTCGAAAATGGCCCCTGAAGTATTCCCGTACCAGGCTCAGGAGGGGAGGGGACGCTTCCGGTGGCTCCTTGTCACCAAACTCTGCTTCTCCCTGTTTCCGTGCTCCGAGCGCCAGCGCGACTGTCCTCACCTTCATGGCCCGTCGCCCCGGGGACACGATCCGCGTTTTCATCGTCTCCCTCACAGCCGAGCTGTTTCCCAGGGGCTGCGCCCGCGTGAGCAGGCCGTGACCCCGCTTCGGTTTTATCCTGAGTGTCACCGCGGGCACGAAGGGGTCCGAGCGGGCACGGGGCCACGTGGCGCCGTCCCCCCTTTTTCAATGGCCCCCGCATCCGGGCTGGCGAGTCCTGCTGGCCCGAGGGCTCACGTGGCGGACGGCCACCGAGCCACAGACACGGACGTGGGTCGCAGCCCCCGGGAAGCGTGACGCAGTTCGTGGTCTAAGCCACCGGCTCGGGGGTTTCCACGGGCAACACAGCAACGTGTCACTTCCTTAAGGGCCACTGACTGACGTCTGGTCGCGCACGATGTCCCTTCATTGACTTTTCCGTCAGGCTACCTGAAGATCACTCTTTCGCAGATGATTCAGGGATTTTATTCTTCATTAAGTGACTCTGTTTTTTCACAATATTTTATATTAATTTCGGGTGCACCGCCTGGGGGTCACACGTCTGTACCGTGTGGGAAGGCACCTCCCGCACGCGTCGGGCACCCGCCGGGCCGTGTCCGCGCTCGTCACCATACGATTGACTATTAACACCCTCCCGGGCTTTCACGTTCGCCCTCGTGACAGCTCCAGCACTGGGGTGCACGTCTCAGTCCCCCTTTCAGCTGGCCCCACCCCGCCCCTCTCCCCCCGAGCCCGTCCCCACCTCACAGCACACACAGGTGTCACGACGTCACCACGTTGCCTGGGCTCGGCCCCACGTCCCCCTGACGACGGTACAGCCACCCGTTTGGGCTTCGTAGTCCCGCCCCCCGAAGCCCGTCCCCCTGGCGACCACGCGGGTGTTTCCTGCATCTACGACTTTCCTTGTTTCATTCGTTCATTTTGCTCTTAGACGTCACAAACACGTGACATCGCACGTCACCGGTCTCTGACTGACTGCAGCCCGCACAGCACGTGCAGGTGCACCGTGTCGCCGCACACCTGGGTCCCTGTCCTGCCTGCCTGACACCCCACTGGGCACCGTGTCTAGGAGGCGCCTGAGGTCAGCGGCGGCCCCTGCTGGGCGGGGTCTGCTCAGCCTCGGACCGGACACACCTGACGCCAGGTGCCGCTCGTCTGGGCTCGGGCGCCTTGGAGAGGTTGTAGGAGAGTGCAGCACCTGAGCCGGCACGTGTGCACGGCAGAGCCGCTGCCAGCAGCTGGGGGGCCCCGCACATCGGGGGGTGGGCCCGCCGGGAATCCCCAGGGCGGGGCAGCCGGGGCCGGCCAAGTGTGGGGGGGACGCGGGGATTGCTCTCACCTGTGCACGCAGCGAAGGGGGCGGGCTCGGCAGCACGGCCACCAGCCGTGGTGTCCAGCAGCCCCTCCAGCTCGGGGACCACGCTGCCCCTCCAGCCCTCGCCCGGCACTGGCGAGCCCAGCTCCTCCCTGTGCCCGGCGCCCCCAGCGCTGGGGCTCAGCGTGAGCCATGCGTCAGCAGGTAGGTCCGTGCGCGGCCCCTTTAAGGGGGACGCCTGTCCCTCTGCCACCCCAGCCCCAGCCCCCGCTCGTCCTCCCAGCCAGCGCTGTGCCACTTGTCTCCCGCCCACCGGAGCCCTGGGCTGGGGGCCTGGTGGGGGGCCGGGGCCCCTGGCTCGTGCGGGGGGCAGCTCCGCAGCTGAGATGTCCTGATTTTCATGGAGACACGCGGGTCCCATGTCTCTGCCCTCCTTCCAGAACGGCCCGTACGCCCCCACGAAGCGCGTCAGGTGGCCGGTTGGTTCTGTCCCTCCATTGCTGCCCGGTGCTGACCTGAAGAAACGGGGAGCTAACACGAAGCAAGGGGCAGGTGTGTTCACACGGCGTCTCGGGCACGTGCCGCGGACCTCAGGTCACACCCCTGGGTGGCAACGCGCGACCACGGACCCCTCAGCCCCGGCACACGGGCAGGCAGTCCGCCGGGACGTTCGCGTGTCTGAGACGTGTGTCCTCGGGGCAGTAACTGGAAGTGACGGCACCGAGATGTACAGGCTTCAGGCAGCCTGGCATTTCCTCTGTGCAGTGACACATTATTGTCACGTTGTCCTTAAGGTCCCTCATAGGGAGGGAGTCTCTCTGTGTCCATAATATAAATACACTAATAAACCTACAATAATACGGACATGTCACGGGCCCTCCAGAAAGGATCCGGCCACGTGACATGGAAAGTAGATAATACACATATTCTCGCCTGACTAACATAATGCTGTCATGTGTACCGTACTGCCCGCAACATGCAGTGTGTTACTATGTGACGTTTACGTTGTTACACATTAGTATTCCATCGTACACAATCTGTTACCCAAGATGGCTGTATATTTATATGTGATACAAAATGCTGACACGTGTAGTATACAATGTGTGCCGTATGTTGCACACACGCGTGCTATAGACACACACACACACACACACACACATAATTATTGGGGTGCAATAAACAAGGCCTGTAAAGCACATACACTTTCATGCTGAAACGC
Organism: Lyroderma lyra; assembly: GCA_004026885.1. Taxonomy (NCBI): domain Eukaryota; kingdom Metazoa; phylum Chordata; class Mammalia; order Chiroptera; family Megadermatidae; genus Lyroderma; species Lyroderma lyra. Next base: position 11,684 of record PVJL010020180.1, read on the forward strand.
AGTAATCGTGTGAGTGTTAGCGTTCCCTCTGTGAAATGCTGCACGCGGCTGCGTTTGATCACACACCTTTAATCCTGGACTGTCTGGTGCTCCTCACGGAAGCGCAGTCTGTAGCCTTTATTTCAACAAAACTTAAACCTACACCAACAAGGCAAAAGGAGCTACTGAGGATGGGTGACTGGTCCTTTCATAGCAGCATCGTGTTGACACTGCCGGTCTGGATAATGGCCTTGGTGACACTGCCGGTCTGGATAATGGCCTTGGTGACACTGCCGGTCTGGATAATGGCCTTGGTGACACTGCCGGTCTGGATAATGGCCTTGGTGACACTGCCGGTCTGGATAATGGCCTTGGTGACACTGCCGGTCTGGATAATGGCCTTGGGCCCCACCAGAGACACAAGAGACACCGACTTGGACGTCTGTGGCAGCACACCCCTCATTTTCACATCACTGTCCCAGCAGCCTAAGGGCTGTTACTTGCAAATGTAGAAAGGTGACAGCTCGGAGGTCAATTGTCCTCAATCCAGTGGGCCCTCGGGGAGGACATGCAAAGGCTAAATGCTGATTTCTGCTTTAGAAAGTATTTTTGCTGTTGACAGACACACACACGCACACACACTACGTTATGTGCTGCATAGGGTGTTTGTGGTGTGTGTAAGGCATCCCGCATAGTGTGTGTGTGTGTGTGTGTGTGTGTGTGTGTGTGTGTGTGTGTGTGTGTGTGTGTGTGTGTGTGTGTGTGTGTGTGTGTGTGTGTGTGTGTGTGTGTGTGTGTGTGTGTGTGTGTGTGTGTGTGTGTGTGTGTGTGTGTGTGTGTGTGTGTGTGTGTGTGTGTGTGTGTGTGTGTGTGTGTGTGTGTGTGTGTGTGT
>PVJL010020182.1:0-12498 GCA_004026885.1 Lyroderma lyra
TCAGCCCTTCTACCACTCAAAAGTTTCAGAGGCTGGCTCCCAACCTCGATCCCCAGCATGTAGGTCCAAAGCTAGCTCTCCCCTTCCCTGAACTGCGCTGCTCCAAACAGTCAGCAGCGATTGTGTTATGTTGTAGTCTGTCTCTGCTCCCTTCCCTCTCCCCAACTTGCCCCCTTCTTGGCAACCTTCAGGTGTTTACTTGTGATTTGTGGATTTCTCAAAAGCCATTTTGTCACTCAGGGTCCTCTTTCTTCGCTCCTGGGCAGCAGTTCAATTGTGTTTTCTGGGAGAGGCTTTAGGGACCTCCTCTCCAGTCGCCATCTTGCCTTCTTCCCGACCATTGCAGTTTTAAAGAAATCATTTGTTTACTATGTGATTACCCTGTGATTGTTAAGTTCAGAAGAGTAGAGATCATCTTTGTCTTATCCACTACCATCATGGCTGCATGAATAGAAGAATGCCTATGTGTCTTCACTGAGTCAGTAATGATCTTGTGTTCTAAAATGCCAGGCAGGTCATTCTGATATTCTTGTTACTTGTGGCTCTATTCCACAGATCCATTCTAGGTCATTGGTCTCCCGGAACCCACTGTGGCCATGCTGGGTGCAGACACCATGCTACCCAGCCATGTGGCCCCAGCCACGAATGTGGAGAGCATGGAACTGTGGTGGTTCTGTTCCCAATTCTCAGATGCTGTGTCTGTGTATTGGGATGGAATGGAGCAGGCGGGAGAACAACCAGTGGGCTTCAAATGGAGAACAGAGTTGGTGAAAGATCATAACGCTGAGGGAAGAGTAGCTGTGAGAGTCCAGTCTCCAGGCTTCAGACAATGGAAGGTATACATGCTTTTTTAGAAAAGGAAGTGATCATGAAGAAACTATTTTGGAGCTCAAGGTGATAGGTGAGTACACATCACCTGAGAATACACTTCACCCTCAGAGAAATGTAAGTGCTCTGCACTTGATTTTGAGGGAAGGATGGTGAACTGGACAGAGACAGAAAGGCCATTATGCTTCAAGCTGGTCACCTTCCTAGATACTGGATTTAATACCAAGTCCTCTTAATCTAGTTATACATATATGTGCTCTACTTTAAAATTAAACTACCTTAATAAATATTTACCATAAATATAGATAATTTATTTCCCTTTTATGTCCCTCCTAAGCATTTTGAAGGAAAGTACCATGACTATCAAACTGTATCATTACTCTCAGGGGCCAGGATCCCAGCTGGCTACTGTAATGGGCAGAGGTTCGATTGGGAGTGTTAGTGGTCAGGTCTTGAATGCATTGTTTGGAGGAAGGGACTATGGGGGCTGTGACAGAGTGGATTAGTATTGCAAAAACAAAGTTATTACTAGAGGATTGAGGTCAGAAAAGAATCAACGTTCAATAACTAAGTGAAACAGAAGTAGAGAAGAGCATTAATTTAGTGGGTTTTCAGGGGGAAATAAAAAGGCTCTGAAGAGTAGAGCCAGTAGGAAGGGCTAGAATAGATTGAGGATTGCTCCATAGGACACTGAATTGACCACTGTGAATTTTGTCATCATTGAAGCTGTTTCATTTTTAATCACAACAATATTATAAGCTCATTATATCAAACTCAATTCAAACGGATATAAAATAAATTGGTAATCTCCCCCTTCCTTTCAATATTCTAAAGTAACAATTATATAATATTATATAATACCAGATTGTTCTATGCTCTGCCAGTTAATGCTCTTTCTTTATATATTTATACATGTAATTATAATATATTTACATTAAATTACTAATATTTTTTCATAATATAATAATAAAATATCTTATATAATGCCATTATATTTACATATAATATGTAGCAGATCTTGATCTTGTTCATAAACTAATCTTCAAAAATATTTATGTTAACTTATTTAAAACAAAATTAAATCTGTCTTTGAGCCCTCAGCCAATCAGGCTGGTGTGAAATTATGTCTTACTTCTTATTGGAGCTTCCTGTCCCTCTTTTCCTTGAGTAGTAATTGTGACAAGGTCTTTGGAGTCTAATGCAACCCATAGCCTTCAGGATTCAGCAAATCTCCCCTATTTGACTCCAGAAAGATTAAGTCACAAATATTATTAAAAACTTCAATGAAGCTCTTCAAGAGGTATCTGATGATCTCTGTCTTTTGAGAAATCTCCCCTTCACTCTATAACGGCTTCTTTCTATACCACTTAAAGACACCAGCTCAATGGTACTCTTTTTTATTTATTTATTTTTCCTTTTACAGTTGACATTTAATATTATTTCATATTAGTTTCAGGTGTACAGCATAGTAGTTAGACATTTATATAATTTATGTAGTGATCCTCCGATCAGTCTAGTACCCACTTGGCACTACTACACATAGTTGTGGCAACATTGTTGACTGTATTCTCTACTGTACTTTACATCCCTGTAACTATTTTGAAACTACTAATTTATATATCTTAATTCCTTCACTTTTTTCACCCAGTTCTCCAAACCCCTTCCTTCTGGCAGCCATCAGTTTGTTCTCTGTACCTATGAGCTTGTTTCTATTTTATTTATTTTATACTTTAGATTCCACATATCAGTGAGATCACATAGATTTGTCTTTCTCAGTCTGACATATTTCACTTAGCATAATACCTTCTAGGTCCATGCATGCTGTTGCAAATGGTAAGCTTTCATTCCTTTTTATGGTTGAGGAATACTTCATTGTGTATCTGTACCACATTTCCTTTATCTAATTGTCTATTGACAGGCGCTTGTATTGCTTTCACATCTTGGCTGTTGTACATAGTGCTGCAATAAACATAGGGGTGCATATACATTTTCTTTTTATTTTATTTATTTATTTATTTTTGCTTTTTGGTATGTGGGTAGCTCCCTGACCAGGAATCGAACCCAGGCTGCAGCGCTGACAATGCCAACGCCGAAGCCTTAAGCCACTACACCATCAGGGAACTCCCTACATTTTCGAATTAGTATTTTAAAACTTTTAGGATAAATACCCAGAAGTGAAATTGCTGGGTCAAAAGGTAGTTCTATGTTTAATTTTTTGAGGAACCTCCAAACTATTTTTCCATAGTGCCTGTGCCAATTTGCAATCCCCCCAATAGTGTATGAGGGTTCCCTTTTCTCCGCATTCTCATTATCGGCATTCTTTTTCACCTGTATCATACAACTTCTATAACTAACCTACCCATTCGACAATATGGAAAAAAGATTTTGTAGTTTCTGCTTTAAGCTGAACAAATATACCTGAAGCTAAAATATCACAATTGGAATCAGAACAAGGAAAAAGAGGAAAACTCAGTAATAAGTGTCAAAGCAGTGTTAATAACACTCTTAAAATGTCAAGTAATTTTCTGCTCCATACACACATGCTGATATTTTATTTAAAATCTCTCACAATATATGGTTCTGTAACTGTCCTTTCTTAATAATATATAAGAAGCCAATTACAAAAGATTGTATTTTTTAATTATTGCAAATGTTTTCATAATATAGGAATTCCATAATTTAGGTGTATATTTACTTTTTAATGAACATTGGCTGTTTTTAACTTTGTATCATCACAAAAATAACAAAACACATATTTTTACACATACTTTTAAGTGTCTATGCTGTGGTACAAGTTGTTTCTCACTAGATAAATTTCTCAAATGATTAAGTTTATACCCTATAATTTAACAATTTCAGTTTCAAGACAATCATCAAATTTCTGTATGGGCAGTCTAATAATTGTTCCAGTTTACACTCCTAGTAGCAATGCATGAAAATAAACATTTCTGCACAAATTTGATGACAGTGATTGGGTTTGACTGATTGTAGATGGGTTGTGGTGTGGTGTATTGAAGGCTATTGAATGCAACTTACAATGCTTAATAAATATCTTTTAGTATAAAAAATTTGATGACAGTGGATTTCTTTTGTTTTCATTTTTACCTGTCTAGTAGGTAAAAAATGATATCTCACAAAAATTTGCATTATCCTTGTAACAAATAAATTGCATAATTTTTCATGTATTTCTTACCTGTTTGCATTATTTCTTTCTTTAATTTTTTGTAACTGTTAAGTAACTGTTCCTTTTTTTGTGGGGATGTGTATCTTTTTTTGAAAAAAAAACTTGATCAATTTATGGTTGCTCTTTTACTCATAAATGTTGAAAGATATTTTCCTAGCCTGTATTTATCTTATGATTTTTTATGGTATCTTTTATTTAGAGAAGTTTAAAAGTATGTTGTCAGAACTGTCAACACTATCTTTTATGTCTTCTTAGTTTTATGGTGCTCTCAGTCACACTCTTATATAACATTAGAAAATATTTTACCTTCCTTTCTCCTAATACTTTTTCTGTAAAGTATATTGTAATTTAACATACATAGAGCAGTTATTACTGACTTAAATGTTCCACTCAATGAATTTTTACAAAGTGAATAGACCTGAGAAACCAGAACCCAAGTGAGGAGATAGAACATAATTAGAATCTAAGAAAACCTGTTTTTCTCTTTCCAGTCACTGTTTCCTCAAGGGTAATCACTATATTTCTAACCCTATGGATTAATTTTGCCTGATTTTGAATTTCATATCCATGAACTCTTTTTGTCTGGCCTTTCTTGCTTACCATTTTATTTGTGAGATTTTTCTATGTAGTTAATTGCATGTAGCTGTAATTCATTTGTTTTTTATTGTTTTGTTTTTTACATTTAGATCTTTAATTCTTAGGAATAAATGTTTTGGGTAAAAAGTTCATGAAATCTCAAAATATTTTTGCCTAAGATATATTCAGTTATCTCTATAATGTTAATAAATAATGTAGAAAATCTGCACCAATTTACAAATGCATTATTTCCCATAAATTTCTCATGGATACCAGGGTAATTCTAAATTCTCTAGATGGTTATAATGATTTATCTGACCATTTCTTTGACAATATCATAGTGTTTCTATTTCTAAAGCTTGACATTCTTTGCCAAGACAAACATGTTGTATTTTACACTGTAATTTTTTCTTCTTTTTTGAATGTATCAGTCCTCTTAAATTAATACTTCTAATTTGACTCTATCTAATGGGATATCTATAAGCTTATTTTATCTATTTTCTTTATGTGTAACTTTAATGGGAAGAAGCCAAATATATTAGGTCTGAAGGAAAGAATGACAAATTCGCCTGAGCCACGTTACTGTGATCCCGCTTTATTGTCCTCCCAGTAAAGAGGTCAAAGGTTTTCGCATTCCAAGAAATAACCTCATGGGAATCACAGCATTTTTCAGTACCCTTTCCCTATCAGTTTATTTAATGATATGTATAAAGACAAGTCCAATGTTTAAAGGAGTTAGTTGATTATATATTCATACTTATCTTTCATTTAGTTGACGTTTTCCTAGTACAACTGCTTCTATGCTCTGGAATGGGCAATGCTTTCTGTTCTTCTTTCTAAATACAAATGTTATTTTAAATTGTTTATTTCAACTTGAAACTTCAATGGTTATATTCTTCCAAAAGGTACAATACTTCCTAGGCTTTGATTTGCTTCATTTTGCTTGGAACCAGTTTCATTTCTCTTCTCCAAGAGAGTTGGAAGCCCCCTCATGCAATTCTGAGGATTATCTTTCAGACTGCTTTTTGTTTTCCAGAAGTGTGTCCCTTTCAGGCAGGTCAGGTTCTAATAGTAAAAATTAGTGGCTGTGTTATAATGTTCAATAAAAAACAAAATGATGTTGCTGAGGTTCCTAATATATTTTCTACACTGAAGAATTGAAGTAGGACTGAGCCACACATAAGATGATCCATACCATGAGATATTGAATTAAAAAAAAAGACAAAATAACATATAGTCTTAGAAGTCAAGATAGTCATTACTCTCAAAGAGACAGTGAATTCTTCTAGCATTCTGGTAATGTGATGCTTTGATATGGGTGCTGGTGATGTGGATCCACAAATAGACCCAGCCTGTGCAGAGCTGAAGAGGAGAGATGGTAAAGGGAAAAGAAAGAGGTGAAAGTGAAAAGTAAAATGTATCTTGACTTCTTAATAGACTCATTTCACCAGGCTACTTTCATCTTCTAGATAATCTCTACACAGAGGAAGAAAGACAATTTAGAAAAAAAAATCCAAAAAAAGATTGTTTAAGGAAGTGACTACAAGAAGTCTTAAGTTAAGCACAGAAAGATAGTCTTCCTTAATACTGCAATAAATGAAATAGGTAGATATAAATATAGATATATTGATTTTTTTTCTGAAAAAAATCAGCATTGGCAAATTTTGCTCTGCTCCTTCCTTCTATTGTCCATCTATAACCAGTTGCAGATATGCCTGAGTAGAGAAGATGTGACAGGCATCAGTGTAAGTCCCCATATCAGCCTTAAGTCTTTTGTGGCGTTTGATCAATACATATTCATTGATCTCATGGGAGAAGGAAAAAAACCCTTTCTTTCCACTGAAAACTATGATGCGTTGTCCATCTCCCAACACAGGTGTTACTGTGTAGCATTAGGGACTTCAGGACAAAAAATATCCAGATCTCAGATGAATGACTGTTCTCTTCAGGTCTGGGTTCTGGTCCTCATTTTTCATGGTGGGTCCAAAAGACGAAGAAATAAAACTGACATGCCCAGGCAAGAGATGGTTCCCTCAGCCTGAGGTACAATGGAAAGATATAAGGGGCGAGAAGATACCATTTCTTTCTGAGGATGAGACCCAAGGCAATGATGGGTTGTTTCAGACAGAGGCATCCCTCATTGTGAGAGACATCTCGAAGAGAGAGGTATCCTGCTCCATGAAGAACCCTTCTTTGGACAAGAACGAGTGAACACCATTTCTATCCCAGGTTAGTATTTTGCATTTTGGGGACAGGAGAAGAGTAAGGAGGGGATATTTGGGAATGGAGATGGGATAGGCATGTTTAGTGCATATTTTTTTTTATCAAGTTTTGGGGGCCCTTCTTCTCTGGGACCTCTCCTTGGAAGGCAGCATTTACTGTGACTTTTCCCATACTTGAGATTTTCATGGGGGCTGTTGTGTTTTTGGCCTGGAAAGAACAACAGGAAAGAAGAGAGTACAGGAAACCAAGGAAGCAAAAGAAAAAGAAAGTAAAGTCAAAGGTAAAACTGTGAAGATTTGGTGGGATCTAAGGTTTAAGGGTTTGTTAGCAGTGCTGTGTATATGCATTACATCTGTTGGAACACAGAGGCATGTGTAAGACTGAGTTAGAGCCCCAAGACTGTCAACAAGACATAAAGCCTAGGACCTCCATGAGAAAAATATTATAATAAAGTCCAATGGAGAGCGATAACTCACTGGTTTAAACATGGAATTAAGAAAATGGTCACAGTAATTATTGATTAAGATATATTTCTTTATTTTATTTTATTTTATTTTATTTTGAGTTCTCTTTCCATCACCTTATATTTATCTTCCCCTCCCTCCCCTCCCACCCCCTCCCATTTCTCCCCTCCCTAACCCACTTGTCCCCAAATAAACATTAAACTATTGAATGTATCCATGGGTTGTTTGTTTGTTCATTTCTTTTCTCTTTGTTGCTTTCAGTTTTATATTCTGCATATGAGGGAAGTCATACAGTTCTTTGTTTTTTCTGTCTCGCTTATTTCACTAAGCATGATGATCTCCAGGTTCATCCATTTTGTTGCAAATGGCAATATTTCATCTTTTCTTACAGCTGAGTAATATTCCATTGTGTATAGGTACCACAGCTTCTTTATCCAGTCATCTGTCCCAGGGCACTTTGGTTGTTTCCATGTTTTGGCCACTGTGAACAGCGCTGCAATGAACATTGGGGTACATAAGTCTTTGGGGACTAAGGTTTTCAAGTTTTTTGGGTAGATGCCAAGAAGGGGGATTGCTGGGTCAAATGGTAGCTCCATTCCCAATTTTCTGAGGAAACTTCACACTGCCTTCCACAGTGGTTGTACCAGTTTGCACTCCCACCAGCAGTGTACCAGAGTTCCTTTTTCTCCACAGCATCTCCAGCACTTGTTATTCCTTGTCCTGTTGATAACAGCCATTCTAACAGGTGTGAGGTGGTATCTCAATGTGGTTTTGATTTGCATTTCCCTGATAGCTAATGAGGATGAGCATTTTTTCATGTCTGCTGGCCATTTGTATTTCTTCATGGGGGAAGTGTCTGTTTAGTTCTTCTGCCCATTCTTTAATTAGGTTGTTTTATTTTTTTGTTGTTAAGTCTTATTAGTTCTTTATATATTTTAGATGTTAGACCCTTACCTGATGCGTTATCTGCAAATATTTTCTCCCATTCAGTTGGCTGTCTCTTTGCCTTGTTGATGGTTTCTTTTGCTGTACAGAAGCCTTTTAGTTTGATATAGTCCCATTCATTTATTTTTGCTTTTACTTCCCTTGCCTTTGAGGTCAGGTTCATGAAGTCTTCCTTGAGTCCTAGGTCTATAAGTTTAGTACCAATGTCTTCTTCTATACAGTTTATTGTTGCAGGTCTTATATGAAGCTCTTTAATCCATTTTGAGTTAATTTTTGTATATGGAGAGAGTTCACAACTCAGGTTCAATTCTTTTGCATATGTTTTTCCAGTTTTCTCAGCACCACCTACTAAAGAGGCTGTCTTTTCCCCATTGTATGTTTTCTGCTCCTTTATCAAAAATTATTTGTCCATAAATTTGTGGGTTTATTTCTGGGTTTTCAGTTCTATTCCATTGGTCTATATTTCTGTTCTTCTGCCAGTACCAAGCTGTTTTGACTATTGATGCTTTGTAATATAAATTGAAGTCATGGAATGCAATGCCACCAGCCTTATTCTTTTTATGTAGTATTGCTTTGGCAATTCGAGGTCTTTTATGGTTCCATATAAATTTACTAATTCTTTTATCTATTTCACGAAAGTATGATTGTGGGATTTTGATAGGTATCGCATTAAATCTGTAGATTGCTTTGGGCAAAATGGCCATTTTTAACAATGTTAAGTCTTCCTATCCATGAACAGGGGATATTTTTCCACCTCTTAAAGTCTGTTCCAATTTCTTTCAAAAGTGTCTTATCGTTTTCCGTGTATAAGTCCATCACATTCTTTGTTAAGTTAATTCCCAGGTATTCCATTCTTTTTGTTGTGATAGTAAAGGGAATTGACTCCCTCATTTCTTTTTCTGTGGATTCATTATTTGTATATAGGAATGCTGTTGATTTTTTTACATTGATTTTGTATTCTGCAACTTTACTATATTTGTTTATTGTTTCTAATAGTTTCCTGGTGGAATCTTTGGAATTTTTTATATATAGGATCATGTCATCTGCAAATAGGGACAATTTGACCTCTTCTTTCCCAATTTGGATACTTTGATTCCTTTCTCTTGCCTGATTGCTGTGGCTAGAACTTCCAGTACTATATTAAATAGCAGTGGTGACAGGGGGCATCCCTGTCTTGTTCCTGATTTTAGGGGAATAAGTTTCAGCTTTTCCCCATTCAGTATGATGTTAGCCGAGTATCTCTCATATATGACCTTTATTATGTTGAGATACTTTCCTTCTAAACCTATTTTATTTAGTGTTTTGATCATAAATGGATGCTGTATCTTGTCAAAAGCTTTTTCTGCATCAATTGAAATGACCATATGGTCTTTATCTTTGATTTTGTTTATGTGGTGTATCACATTGATTGATTTTCGTATGTTGAACCATCCTTGTGCTCCTGGGATGAATCCCACTTGATCTTGATCTTTTTGATGCATTGTTGTATTCTGTTTGCTAATATTTTGTTTAGAATTTTTGCATCTGTGTTCATCGGAGATATTGGTCTATAGTTTTCTTTCTTTGTGTTGTCTTTGCCAGACTTTGGTATTAGAGTAATGTTGGCCTCATAGAATGAGTTAGGAAGTATTGCTTCCTCTTCAATATTTTGGAAGAGTCTGAGGAGGATAGGTGTTAATTCTTCTTTGAATGCTTGGTAAAACTCATTGGTGAAACTATCTGGTCCAGGGTTTTTGCCTTTAGGGAGATTATGAGTAGTCGTTTTAATCTCTTTACTATCAGTTGGTCTATTTAGATTATCCTGTTCTTCTTGGTTCAGTCTAGGTAGGGTATAAGTTTCTAGAAACTAGTCCGTTTCTTCTAGGTTGTTAAATTTAGTGGCATAAAGTCCTTCATAATATTTTCTTATAATCCTTTGTATTTCTGTGGTATCAGTGGTAATTTCTTCCCTTTCATTTCTAATTTTGGATATTTGTGTCCTTTCCTTTCGTCCTTTGATTAGTCTAGTCAGGGGTTTGTCAATTCTGTTGACTTTCTCAAAGAACCAGCTCTTCGTTATATTAATTTTTTCTATTGTCCTTCTGTTCTCTAATTGGTTTAGCTCTGTTTTAATTTTTATAATTTCTTTCTTTCTGCTGAGTTTGGGTTTTGTCTGCTCTTATTTTTCTAGTTCTTTAGGATGGGATGTTAAGATGTTGACTTGTGATTTTTCTTGTTTCTTAAGATAGGCCTGTAGTGATATAAATTTCCCTCATTACTGCTTTCACTGTGTCCCAATAATTCTGATATGTTGTATTTTCATTGTCATTAGTTTCTATATATTTTTTAATCTCATCTTTTATTTGTTCTTTTATCCAGTCCTTTTTAAATAAGCTGTTGTTTAATCTCCATGTATATGTGTTTTTTTCTGCTTTCCTTTTACAGTTGATCTCCAATTTCAAAGCTGTGGTCTGAGAATACACTTGGTATGATTTCGATCTTCTTGAATTTGCTGAGGCTACTTTTGTGTCCCAGCATGTGATCTATCCTTGAGAATGTTCCATGTGCACTAGAAAAGAAGGAATAGTCTCTTTTTGCTGGATGAAGTGTCCTGTAAATGTCAATTATGTCCAATTGCTGTAATGTGTCATTTAGAGATGATGTTTTACTTATTTGTTTTCTGTTTGGATGATCTGTCCATGACTGTTAGCAGGGTGTTTAAGTCTCCCACAATGATTGTGTGTTCATCAGTTTCTCCTTTCAAGTCTGTTAGTAGTTTCTTTGTATATTTTGGTGCATCCTGGTTGGGAGCATGTATATCAATTAGTGTCAAACCTTCTTGTTATTGTATTGTGCCTTTTATCATTATGTAATGTCCATCCTTGTCTTTTACTATCTTTTGTAACCTGAAGTTTATTTAATTAGATATCAGTATGGCAACTCCTGTTTTTCTCTGGTTTCCCATCCTTTCACTCTGAGTCTATGTTTGTCCTTATGGCTGAGGTGTGTTTCTTGGAGACAGCATATGGGTGGGTTCTGTTTTTTAATCCAGTCTGCTATCCTGTGTCTTTTTATTGGTGAGTTCAGTCCATTAAAATTTAGAGTGATGATCAATGCGTGAGGAGTTTCTATGACCATTACTTCTTTGTTATTGTTTTATTTTTGTTTCTTTCTTGTTGTCCCAACTTTGTTCCATTTTTCCTGATGTTTTGTTTCAGACTGAAGAGCCTCCTTCAGTATTTCTTGGAGTGCTGGCCTCGTGCTGGCAAATTCCCTCAGCTTCTGTTTGTCTGAGAAGGTCTTTATTCCACCTTCATATCTGAAAGATAATTTTGCTGGATAATTTATTCTTAGCTGGAAGTTCCTCTCTTTTAAATTTTTGAATATTGGATTCCACTCCCTCCTGGCTTGTAGAGTTTCTGCTGAGAAATCTGAAGCCAGTCTGATGGGTTTTCCTCTAAAGGTTATAGTTCTTTTTTCCCTGGCTGCCTTGAGAATTGTCCCTTTGTCTTTAGTTTTGGACATCTTTAGTACCATGTGTCTTGGAGAAGATCTGTTAGGGTCCAGATATCTAGGGGACCTGTTTTCTTCTTGATTTTGGGGTTCCAGATCTTTCCATAGGTTTGGAAAGTTGTCATCTACGATTTGTTTGAGTATGCTCTCTGTAGATTGATCTGCCCCCTCTTCTATTCTTATTATCCTGATGTTGTTTTGTCTCATGGAGTCAGATATTTCTTGCTGAGTTCTTTCAATCCTTTTGGTTCTATATTCCCTCTTTTTATCTTTCTGAGCTGTTTCCATGTTCTGATCCTCAATATCACTAATTCTGTCCTCCATCTGGTTGGTCCTGTTTCCTATGGCATTTCATTTCTCCCTTCTTTTATTGTATTATTTATCTCTTGAATTTCCACCATGACCTTCCTTATGTTTTGAATTTCCTTGTTAAATTGTTCCTTTTGTTCATGGAGATCCTTTTTTATGTCATTCATGTCCTTTTTTATGTTGTTTATCTCAGCCATGGTACTCTGCCAGTATGTTTTCATTTCTCTCACAGCCTTTAGAATGGCTACTTTAAATTCTCTTTCACTTAATTCAGAAACTTCTAGGTCTAAGAAGCTGTCTTGATAAATTTACTGTTCTTTCTGAGGAGTTTTAGTTTTTAAGGAATTCATCCTGTCTGCTGGGTTCTTCCTCTTTGACATAAGGGTGTTATGTTCAATAGTGCCCAGGAACCCAGATTGGTACTTTTGTGGTGTCTTGCTGTAGGCCAGACATGAGGTGGTACTTGGGAGGCAAGTT
>PVJL010020183.1:0-12498 GCA_004026885.1 Lyroderma lyra
TTTTTTTTTTGCTTTCAGTTTTATATTCTGCATATGAGTGAAATCATACAGTTCTTTGTTTTTTCTGTCTGGCTTATTTCACTAAGCATGATGATCTCCAGGTCCATCCATTTTGTCGCAAATGGCAATATTTCATCTTTTCTTACAGCTGAGTAATATTCCATTGTGTGTATGTACCACAGCTTCTTTATCCAGTCATCTGTTGCAGGGCACTTTGGTTGTTTCCATGGCAGACTAATGAACCTGTCCTCAAAGGCAAGGGAAGTAAAAGCAAAAATAAATGAATGGGACTATATCAAACTAAAAAGCTTCTGCACAGGAAAAGAAACCATCAACAAGGCAAAGAGACAGCCAACTGAATGGGAGAAAATATTTGCAAATAACTCATCAGATAAGGGTCTAATATCTAAAATATATAAAGAACTAATAAGACTTAACAACAAAAAAACAAACAACCCAATTGAAAAGTCGGCAGGCAGAGGAACTAAACAGACACTTCTCCCATGAAGAAATACAAATGGCCAGCAGACATATGAAAAAATGCTCATCCTCATTGGCTATCAGGGAAATGCAAATCAAAACCACAATGAGAGACCACCTCACACCTGTGAGAATGGCTATTATCGACAAGACAAGGAATAGCAAGTGCTGGAGAGGATGTGGAGAAAAAGGAACTCTGGTACACTGCTGGTGGCAGTGCAAACTTGTACAACCTCTGTGGAAGGCAGTGTGGAGGTTCCTCAGAAAATTGGGAATGGAGCTACCATTTGACCCAGCAATCCCCCTTCTGGGGATCTACCCAAAGAACTTGAAAACCTTTGTCCGCAAAGACTTATGTACCCCAATGTTCATTGCAGCGCCATTCACAGTGGCCAAAACATCTCATTGTCTTTTAAACTTGCATTTCCCTGATGTACTAATGTTGTGCAGGAATGTTTGTTTTGTTTCTTTCGTTCTTATTGGACATCTCTATAATTCTGATGAAGTTTCTTTTCAAATCTTTTGCATTTTTTTAAGTTGTCTTATTATTGAGTTATATAGAAGTCACTTAATGTATATGTATAATCGCAAATATTGTCTTCCACGGTCGGCCCGTCTTTTCAGTTTTGTAATATTGTATTTTAAATATTGCCTTGCATCCAACTAATATTTTTGCCTAAAATAAGAATTTAAAAATCTGCTTTTTTTCTGGAAATGCATAGTTTTAATATGTCTAGTTTTCTAATTCATTTCAATTTAATTTTTCTATATGGTACTAAGAGTTGTTTCTTTTTTTTTTTTTAAAGAGTATTTATTTATTTATTTATTTATTTATTTTGTTTTTGGTATGTGGGTAGCTCCCTGACTGGGAATCGAACCCAGGCCGCAGCACTGACAGCACCAGCACCAAAGCCTTAAACCACTACACCACCAGGGAACTCCCCAAGAGTTGTTTCTTCACTCTTTATGTGTAGATACCCAAATGTTCCAGAAGTGTTTGTTAAGAAGACTATTGTTTCCTCAATAACACAACTTGGCAAGATTGTGAAAAGTCAATTTGCCATAAATGTATGGGTCTATTTCTACACTTACTATTAATTTATTATATATTTAATCTTAAGTTTTTACTACAGTGTCTTGATTACAACTTTATTAGACTTGAAAAATTTATCTGAAAAATGCTTGTATTTTTTACTCCAGAATATGTTCCAAAATATAGAATTCTTAGTTAATAGTTGATGGCTCTTTTCCTCTTGGTATTTTTAAGTTCTTTTTAATTTTTAAATCAATTTGACGTATGTAAGTACAGTTTTCTTTGTACTAACCTTCTTGGGGTTTCACAAGTTTTTGAAGTCAGTAAGTTATATTTTTTTACACTACTTGGCATATTTTGGTCATTACTATTTTAAACATTTATTTTGTTCCTTGTAACTCTTCTCATATTTTGTTTTTCCAGTTTCATGTACATCAGACTGCTTAATATTTTCCCGCAAGTAAAATACCTGAGGTTATTTAAATTTTCAGTCCTTTTTTGCCCCCCACATTTTCAGAAAGAACTTTTTTTTTTTTTTTGCTTTTTGGTATGTGGGCAGCTCCCTGACTGGGAATCGAACCCAGGCCACAGCGCCGGCAGCACCAGCGCCGAAGCCTTAAGCCACTACACCATCAGGGAACTCCCAGAAAGAACTTTTTGTTTATCTGTCTTCAATATCATTAATCGCCTTTTATTCCATATCTAATCTGCTGTTAAATAATACTAGTTTATCTCTAATTTCACATATTTACTACTGTAATCTAGAAATTTATTTTTTTGAGAGTTTGATTTTCTTCACCGTTCATTAATTTACTTTTATGTCATTAAGCACATTTCTGAATGCTTCTTTAATAGTTCTTTACTGCTGATTCCAATTGCTGAATCATCTTGGTCCATTTTGTCCTGACTGATAGTACTCATTATTTGGGTCACACTTTTCTGTGTCTCTGTTTTTAGTAATTATTCAGTTACTAAATGAGTAGTAATTTAGTAATTTTTGTTATTGCATACTAAGAATTTTCAGTTGTATCTTTTAGAAAATCTGGTGTCTATTATTTTTTCATAAACCCCTGAAGAGTGATTTTTTTTCCATCAAATACTTGATTACCTTAAAAAAATTACCTGACTTAGAGGAATTATTGGTTTAAAATTTGCTTACTGCAGAGGTGTCTCATTTTCCCTCATCCTAGAGTGAATTCATTCTCCTGTCACACAGTATTTACTCAGAAAACATGAAGTCACTGTGGTTTCAGTGCAAAGGCCAAGTTGTTAACCAAAACCCTCTGTGTTAGTAGGAATCAGACACTGAACTCTATCTGTGTTCCTTGCTATACACTCCAGCTGAAATCTGGGCTCACATTTTAGTCCTCTGTCCCATACACATGCTATTCATGGATCAGCCAAGAATTTGAGGAGTTTATATAAATATTTGGTGACTCACTGCTTTGTGACTCCCTTCTATCTAGTTTCCTCCCTTGATTTACAAATAGCCTTAATCTCCATCCTCTGTCACTTAATGTTAATAAGATTGGTGCTTACCCCTGAGTGCATCTCTTCTGAAGGGCTCTCAGGGAACGTCTTATGTAAACACTTACCTCACCCTTATTTCAAGGGTTCCTTTCCTTCTCCAAATATCTGCCAGTGTCTGCCTGCTTTGATCACTCTCCACAATTTAATGTTTTTATTAAAAATGAATTTTAATCAGTTTATAATTCATCTGTGTGTCAGTTACTCAATAAAAAGTTCTTCTGCTATTTCCAGACACTAAACCTTTTTTGAGGGATCTTTGTTGAAAGGAATTATATTTATCATTATACAGGATCTGGTGGAAGTAACACCAGGACCTGAATTATGATTTCATTACAGAATCATAACCATACATGCTTATGATTTTGTAATAAAACATTTGGTATACAGTACCAGCTCTTAAAAAGGGGGGTATTATTGTGTAATCATAAGCGTGTACATTATGAATTTTGTAATAAACTCATAACTCAAGCCCAGGCATTACTTCTGCTGGACCCTATATACGAATATTTAATTATCTGTTGCTTCATGACAAATTCCTCCAAAACTTAGTGGCTTAAATCAACAAAGATTTACTATGTCACAGTTTCAGAGGAGCAGAAATTCCAAGTACATGTTAACTGGGCCCTTTAGCTCTGGATCTTTCACAAATCTGCCACCAAGGGAACTTGAGCAAGGCTGTCACCATCCCAAAAGGCTCCACTAAGGTCGCATCTGCTCCCAAACACACTCATGTGGCTGTGGGCAGGACTCGTGAGGTTATTTCCAAGCTCACACACGTGGGTGTCAGGAACCTTAAGTTCTCTCTGGGTTTGAATGTTCATGTCAGTACCTCACCACGTGGCCTCTCCTGAATGTCTGTCACTCACTAGGTGAAAGCGTGCATCTTCCGGTGGGAGAGCCGCAAGCCGGAGTGAGCGTGGTGGAAGCCGGTTTTTTTGCAATCTAATCTCGGCATGGACACTGTTCATTTGTGCCTTCATCTGTTTGTTAGAAGGAATTGTTAGTGGGTGCAGTCCGGATTCAAGGGGAGGAGATGATGCAATAGCATGGATACCAGGAGGAAGGGGTCACTGGGAGTCCTTTTAGGAAAGACCCTCAGGGAATAATACATGCAGGCATTGCCATTCTTTCTATTGTCATTCCTTCAACAGTCCCCTTCTTGCAAGAGTAGAATAACCCCTCCCAGTCCCTAAATTATTATATAAATAAATATTTTTATGTTTGTATAAATTTATCATTTTTTTGTATGTGGGTAGTTCCCTGGCTGGAATCGAACTCAGGCCGCAGCATTGACAGCCCCAGTGCTGAAGCCTTAAGCTACTACACCACCAGGGAACTCCCTTTTTTCATCTTTTTTTTTTTTTTTTTTTTTTTTGGTATGTGGGTATAAAGTGATAAGTGTGTATTTGACCAGAGTTCATAATTCATATCTGCAGGAGGGTAATTCATTATATGGCTTTGCTGTGATTTCCAGAAGGGGAACTTCTTTTGAGGTGTCTTTTGTTGAATAAAATTATATCCTCCATTACTTATGATTACCATTTTCTTCAATGACATAAAATGCATAGTTATTATTTCCTTTTAAACTGTTAGTGGACCGTGACATATTCCACTGGTTCTATTGAGACCAGTTTGCAGAGTCATAGAACAAATAATATATTGTTAATACCTTTTTTGACTTCGTGTCTATCTTAACATCTAAAGTTAAGTGTTAACATTTTTAAAAATTTGCCTAGTTTACTGGCCTCCATTTTTCTCTTTAGGGAGTCATGATGATCTACTCATGGTATATAAATTGTCAAAGAAATGAATAAAGAATTGCAAAATTGATGACTGTATTAAATAATGCCTCTTTTTAAGACAGCAACTTGTGCAGATATTCATTTTATATGTTGTATGTAATTTCTCCAAAGATTTTGCTATCACTGCACACTTACAGACAATCCTTGTATTTAATTCACTTTATTTTTTTACTCAAAATTATTTCTACTTCCATTAATTAGTCATATTTCTGCTAAGGTGTGATGAGCAACAATTAACTTTGATAATCAGCTGAATATTTTACTATAATTGGTTCAGGAATAGAGGGCAGTGGGAAGATTATAAGAGAGAAGATTTTGTGAGGAAACAGTAGCAGCCCCAACTTGAAAAGGAAGGATGTCTGAGAGTGGGTGTCTTCATTTCCCATTATTTCCCCATGTCTGATTTCTACACCATATCTGGTCAAGAGAAGGGGTGTTAACTAACCAGAAGTTATGTGAAATCAGTGCTGTTGTCTTAGCAGTCATAATCAGCCACAGCATCTAGAAACATTCCCCCTTCATATTTAAACACAGTAGTAGACTACAAAGTTGGATCCCTGAAGTTCATGCCTAGCTAACTACATAATCTTCCTCCTTCATTTCATTTATCTCACAAAATACAACTACATATTTTATGTGACAGTTTTTGGACATCAATTATTTTGTGATAGCCAGTTTTCACTGTAATTACAGTTGTGATGATGGTATAGGAATACCTAATATACTATTGAAGTTTACTGTTACAAGAGGTCTATTATAGCTGAGTTAATTTTACATGTAGTCAGTTAATTTTGAGTTGATTTTGTTTCATTGCACTTAGGAAGGCAACCATTTCATATAGTATTTTTGGTGTGAGAAAATAAACTGAGTTCCAAATCACTGATATATGAATGTCTATTTTGGAATACTTTTACCTCTCTATTAGGTCCTCTTTAATCATAGTCCAAGTTACATCTTTACTAAATACAAAACTTCCATGGTATGTTAGTTGGCTTAAGCAATACTCCCCTAATGCCAACAAATTGTTAGCACTGGGTGTTTGGTCAAATCTGGGCAATCAAGATATAAACATAGCTTGTATTATCAATGTCATTGTTCAATCAGCTTTTTAAATGTTAAGATTGGCATTTCACCAAAACATTCCTTTTGAAATATGCAGTGATTTTATCTTTTGCATAAAGTAAAATTGCTTATTTCTGTTATTATTTTCCATATTGCCTAATGAGGGAATTCAATCTTCATATCTTGCAATGGAGATCTGTGGGAATGTTTTCTGGGCAACTGTTGCTGCTCTAGCTGCTGCCAGCTCATTCATGGATCTTTCCAGCATTGTGGATACCTAGTTTTGATCTGCAGAGCAGTTGTATAGAGTGGTCAGATGCTTCTTTGGCATTATCTTATTCTTTCTTAGCCCCTATAAGCTGATGTGTGAAGATGACCATAGTTTACTGAAATATGTATTCTTTGCCAGTCAGAGACAGGGGTCAGAATAGATGGGAGATATATGAGTCTTCATTATAGCAACAAGTAGGGAGGAATATGAATTGAGAAGCCTTGAAAATTGAATTGAGAGGCCCTATATTTCTCAAGTCACCTTTTCTGTGCTATGCTAGGAGACAGCTAAAGAGGCAGTGTTCTGCGAGTACAGTATTTCTCCAGCTCCTTCTCTGTTTAAACCCTTCTTTTAGCCTAATGCAAAGACATCTTTCAAAAGAATCACTAATTTTTATCAGAGACAATGGAATCTGATTTCATAAAAAGTAAAGATATGCCTCATTATCATAGCTTTATCCCTAAACTTTAAAAAATTATACTCCCTACGATTATCATATGCAGAAAAACCTTCATTCTTTTTGTGCTTAGATATCCTTTTTGTGCTTAATATCCAGCCATGTATGATTAAAAGATAGAGGCACCTAGGACTGGATTGTTTTTCCCAACAGCCCTCATACATTCAACTTACTATTAAAAAAAATATTACAAAGTAGAACTATTCAAACTCATCATTAACCCTGAATAATATTTTCTAAAAGACTAATTAAAATGTGGTTGAAAATACATTTAATGCATTTAATTAAAATAAGTATAATTTAGGGATACCTTTAGCATCATAAAGATAGCATATAAATAGTATAGTAATTACAGTAGAAATTTGGTGCATTATGAGCAAACATCACATTAGTTGCTTAACCAAGAACAGTCACAGTGTTACTTATCTGTTAATCAGTTGTTCCTCCACTGCCCTAACCTCAGGATTTAGTTCTGTTTCTGGTTTCAGGTAGGCACTACATAAATCTGTTGTGTAAATATTGAATGCACATGAATTTGTCATTGTTCCTTTCTTTATAGATAGTCAAGTAGATGGGCTGGCCCCCTCACTAACATTAGCATTATTCTCTTCCTATCCAAACAACCCATAAGCTTTGATTACTCAGGGATGCAGTCTCAGATTCACATGCATCAGGATCAAGCCTCATGACTTCACATGTAAATGATCCCCTCCGCTACTGTTAGCACCTTCCTCCTTGCTCTGAGCATTCTCGTGTTTGGTCCTGAGTTAAGCCCCAGTGTACGAGGCTCATGTGTCAGTTTGAAAAAACAAACAAACAAACTATTTTATAGCAAGACCTATCATTTCCAGCTCAGGTCTTTTTTGTCAGGTCCTAGGTTTGATAGACCATGTTCTCTGTGCTACTTTCTCTCCTAAGGAACTTCATCATGGTGAAAAATAAGTATTTGGAAAGGCCTTAGAAACAAGAAGAAAAAATATGTAATGTTTTTCTCAATTGCCTGAGAAGACATTCAGAATTTTGAACTGTTACATCCAGAAAAATGACAGTGTGATTGGTTAGATCTTCTGGCCTCCCTTTTGTCACAATGAGTGATAATTAATGAGAGACTTAAAAGTGCACCTCGTGCGCCCATAGATTTAACGTTCTGTGTTTTCTTGTGCTGCTTGTGTGGTTCTAAAGGAAGTGCCTTCTCATAATTAGATTTTTCTTTCTGATTCATAGTAACTAATTAGAATTTATACTTCTTAGTCTTAATTACTATAATAATCGGTACCCCTGTTACTCTAACTTCAGGCAATCAAGAGTTCAACACATACCTATAAATGTATATGTTTATGTGTGTTTATACATAATGCATATTGTTGTAAAGTGCTGTTATTTACATTAATATTAATATCAGTATCTTAACAGGCATTAGCATTATTATTAGCATTTTTTCATATGACAGTGGACATTGATTCTAGCTGACGCCATAGCCTGCATGATTTTTGTTCCTCTCTAAAGAAATAAATTCCCGCTGCACATCTTTGCTGTATGAGCACTGTGGCATATTTTTCATTTTTTTAAGCACAGTAGATGTAGCATCATCATAATGTTATGCACTAGCTTTTGGCTTGTTCCTCTTGAAATTTGCATTGAATTAATGCAATACTCAGGATTTTATTATCCCTTGTCTTGGGAGTACCACAGAGAGGGGACACAAGCCAGTTGCCCGAATGATGTGAGGGACTTATGCAAGGTCAGTGAGAAGAGTACCCCCTTAAAATTGTGGGCAGTTGATGGCGGTTAGAGAGCTGTCTCAACAGAAGTGTACTTTGGTTGGCTTCCTCCTCAGAACTCAGGTAGGAACCAGGAAACCTCTAGTGATACTGTCACCTAGGAGCCAGGCCTTTTCGTGAACTGTTGTTGCCCCGTACCTGAGGTTGCACAGAAATAGTGGAGCAGCTGGGTCTGAAGCATCCTGAAATCAGTCTCCCAACTTCACTCTTGTGATGGTGGTGAACTGGAAATTGGAGAATCTTTCCCGAGTATTCTGTTCAGGGTAAGACCTGGGCCTTGGTGCATCTGTGAAAAAATGTGGCAGGAAGTCAGGAAGATGACAGAGATTGAATTACTCATCATCTTGCATTATTGGGATAATTTTTAATTTGCTTTAAAGGCAAATATAAAAGTGATGTTTCTTCTTCATTTAAATTTATGGTATAAGGCTTTTATGCAAGTCACTTGATCCTTTTTTTTTTTTTTTTGCTTTTTGGTATGTGGGTAGCTCCCTGGCTGGGAATCGAACCCTGGCCACAGCGCTGACAGCGCCAGTGCTGAAGCCTTAAGCCACTACACCATCAGGGAACTCCCCACTTGATCCTTTCTTCCTCTAGGTTCAGCTCATTGTCTCTCCATTTCCTATCTCTTCTCCTAACTTCTTTAGGATTTAAATGCCACTTTCTCAACACATACTTCCATTACCCTTCTTTCCAGAATAGGTCAGCATTCCCCATTAGAATCTGTATTGGCTGTATGTCTTTTCCTTTGTGTCATTTATCACAATTTATGTAAATCATTAACTGTGATTGGTAATTTAACGCCTGCCTTACCCCTCCTCCTGCAGCAAGAAAATAGATTTCAAATTGGGAAGGCTTAGTCTTCATTGATTATTATTCTCTCTCCGGACACCTAGCATAGATTGTGTTAATTGTACAGAGAAGGCTTTCAATGCATATTGATCGAAAGCACAGTGAATATAGAAGTAAATTACTTAAAGTAAATTTGACTTGGAGATGAAGTCGTTTCTGAATGATATCATTGGCGATCGTAAGAGAAAGTGCCTAAGGCAGATTTGAAGACAGTAAATTCTGGGTTGGCACTGAACTCCTATCAGTTTTCTACCAAAGGTTCTTGAGAGGGTTGCCTCTCTCTTCTAGATAGTACAAAGTGTGCCCTTCAAAAGGTATACACATTTTAAGAAAGAAAAAACACTTTATTAAAATTTTAATACTTAATATATATGATAACAAAAGATAAAGACAAGTCATGTTTGACTTTTGCAATTATAAGAGATGCTCAAAGTGGTTATCAACAGTGTCCAGACACTTCTGATTACGGTGAACTACAGCTTGACAACGTTCACCGAAGTGTCTGTTTGTATCACTGCGCATGCCGTTTCAAATTCTTCCCCAAATACCACCAGTGTAACCAGTTTTCTACTGTACACCACATCCTTTAAGGTCACCCAGAGGTAGAAATCAAAGAGAGAGTTAAGTCAGGAGAATGTAGGGGAAGCTCAACCACGTCTCTTCTTCCTATCCAATGCCCTGACAAATGGTCTTGTGCTCCTCAAATGACAACCTAGTTTTGCTGTTTGCCTTGTGTGTCCTGCCTGTCGCATGGTGATGCTAGCATTTATTTGATTAATGCCATCTTTTGAGTGAATGTCATACTACACATTGCTACTGCAATTCAATGTTGAAAAGTAATAGATAGATAACATCTCTTAAAGTGTGTATACATTTTTGTTACCTCTGGTATATCCCTCAACCCTAATAGACCTTGAACCCCCAGCACCGTCTATCATGTACACATGTAACACCACCTCCCACCCCCACCCAACACACATACAACCTCTTCCACCGCCATCTCTGCAGTAAGAGATGATAGTCACATAAAGAACAGAAAGGAGAGACATAATCAATAGGTGGTGTTTATGTTATTTATTTGTGTGAACATTTTTAAATTGTCTTTCTTTTATATCTTATTGTAAACTAGTTATGAGACTAGGGTCTATGAAATAATGTAGAGACTGACTGTTTTGTTCACTGTTGAATCTGCACTAGCTGGTACATAGATGGCATCAATAAATAAATGAATAGAAATTAAATAATTTGTGAATAGGTTAATGGATACGCTAATAAAGCAGGTTGGGTAAACTAAACCAGCCTACAAAACAATTGGAAAATACACAGTAAGCAACTTAAGAGAAAGATGCTTGTGAGACAAAATTCAGTGTTAGCAAATTGATTAAATTGATATTAATTATACAAATACCATATTTCTTGGTTAAGTTATTACCGTTTTGATAGAAAAGCACACTTTAGCATCAAGTGTGTATTCTCAGTTGTCAGTATTGCATCTACCACATGGGAAAGAGTTCATGTGTTTGTTGAATCGATATACCAATGTGTGGTATATCCTCATCATTTTAAGGTCAGACTTGGAAAAGACTCTGAGAGAGTGACTTTCTTCTTACCGCTCCACTGTAACCCCTTGCATTACATTTTCCATTTTTTTCTCTCCTTGCCATGTTTTTATTCTCCGTTCTTTCTGTTGCCCTGGGAGTTTCTTGCGCAGGCACACTCGGAGCCCTGCCATTGGTGTTGCCATAGCAACACCTAAACTGGAGATGCAGTGCTCAGTCTTCCCTGCCTTATTTCTCCCTCTGCAGAAGGTACTTTCTTTCCAGTTCTGTCACTGACGCTCAGGTAGTCCATACTCCAATTTTAAAGAGAAGTAGAGTGTGTGAAAAGTGTAATCAGGAAATTGGACTGACCCCAAGTGAATCGGGAAAGGAAGACAATATAATTGAAATCTCTAACAAATCTAGGTAACTTTATTTCTAAACATTGTTTAGAAGTTGTTTCAAAGTTTTTCTCCTGTCAACTTTAAATAAAATGATTTTTATTTATTCAGCATTAAAAAATTGTGTATTTTAAAGAACCAGAGGGAATAGAGGCACCAAAACTAAATTTCACACAAGAGACAGGAAACTCAAGGTTGTTGCAAGGAGAGGATAAATCACTCGGGGAATTAGCACCACGGAGCCTTCCCAGGCTAAGCCCAGCTCAGCTGCCGCCATCCCACTACCGATTCCCCTCAGCACTTGGGGATTTCCGAACAGCTGACGTTGGCCTTTTGCTTTTATCACTAAAACAAAATATGACAGACATCTCTCGTGATTGTCTGAGTCCTGACTGGATTGTGTCCTCTGGGAAAGCAGAGACTATGTCTTCCACGTTTCATGAAACCTTTCATCGCTAATGGTGAAAATTAGGTTAGAATGAGGCTTCTGCAGACATGAAAGAAATAAAATATTCTGAAAAGCACCCATCCCTTTGACCAAAACTGTCATTCAGAAAATACTGATGATGCTGGCTCGTTGTTTGTTCCTCTGTTAGCACAGGGTGGAGATACAAGGAAAGAAAACTCCCCTCTGTTTAGGTCTCCCCTCACTTTTCATTGTAGGAGGACTGTCCGGAAAGTATTCAGCCACGTAATATAAAAAAATAGAAGCATTTACGGCTGGATGCTTTCCAGACAGCCCTTATATTCCTCCAAGACCCCACTTTTTAAGCTTAGCACCACCCCTATCTAATATCTCTTTCCATTGCTTAGCTGTCAATCTTATGTCCCTTTCTGTGTTTTGCAGACTTCAACCTCAGGCTTCTGTAGCTATCAACAGCATCTGTCCTAGCTTTCAGTCTTCTCTTAGGTCTGCAGTTTAGAGAAACTAGGATCCAACCTCCTTGGTGAGAGAAAAGGTGGTGGCTGAGTGTTTTTTCAATTTCAGTTTTGACTCTCTCAGCATGTCAGTATCTCTTCATTAGTGAGAGCCAACAATGCTTTTGACACTGAACTTTTTGACAGCCACCATATTAGGGATTAGAAGTGAGGATAGAGCAGAAGCAGTTTCATCCCTGCTTCTCAAATGAAGAAATAAAAGAGTGGATGGAAAAATTAAATCACTTACATATGACACAATGTATCCAGGATGATTCCAGCTGATGTGTTTTTAGTTCACTGGTAATCTACTATAATTAAAAAAATAAAACCTTACCAGGAAGTATGTCAGCTTTAGTGTATGAGAGCAATT
>PVJL010020184.1:0-12499 GCA_004026885.1 Lyroderma lyra
GGGGGGGGGGGGGGGGGGGATGGGGTGTCCCTCCGTTGGGAGCTACGGCCTCTCGGCCCCTCTCCGTCGGGGCAGAACTGGAGGGAAAGCCGTGAGAAGGAGCCAAGCCGCAAGGGCCGCGAGACGCGATGAGGGGCTGGGGGGCGGCTGGAGCCGAGCCAGCCCGGGAGAGAACAGATCAGGGGAACCCCACCCCCGCCACCCCGCCGCTGGCCCGGACGGGAGCGGGGGGCTGCGTCCCAGCGCGCTGGTGTACGTGGAGAGTGGCCGCCCACGGTGGGCGCCTTGGCGTGGTGGCTTCCCTCCCACTGGGCCTCCGCCCTGCTCTCACCGGGCACTTCGGCAGGAGGCGCTGGGGGGCTGCGAGCAGCTGAGGAGGAGCGACCGGCAGCGAGTGGCGGTGGAGAAGTTCCCGGGGCGGCTCCCCGCTCAGCTCGGGGCCCCCCACCCTGCCCGAGCGCCCCTATTCCTGTCAGATCGGCCCCTCCCCACCGTGGGCTGCCTGCCTGCCCTCCCTTCCCTGTCGTTAAGCCCCCGATCGGGGCTTCCTGGGACAGGCAGAGCCACCTGCTCTGAGTGGAGACTGAACAGGGATGGGGTGCAGGCCCCTGCCAGGGCTCAGGGCCCCCCATCCACAGGGCTCTAGGAATGGGGCCCCCAGACTTCCCGCGTCACATTCTGGTGCAATGCCTGAGCCCTAAGCACTTGTCCAAGGTGAGGCCCCCCCCACCTGGGGATCCTGAGGTCTCAGGTACCATCCCTCCCTGTCGGGCTGTCAGCTGTCCAGCTGAGAGCTGCCCACGTTGCCGCGCGCAGGGACACGCACGTAGGCGGAGCCAGGGCCCCACGGCAGCGGCTTCACAGAGCGGAGGGGACACCGGCAAATGCCCCAGCCCTGTCATGTATCGGCCCCTCACTTAATCTTTCTTCCCCTGAGCTTTTTCACGATAAAATGGGGACAAGCGATGTCCCATCAGGTCGTTGTAAGAAGCAAGGTAACAATAACGTCAAGTGTTAGCAAGCGGGTGTTGTTCGAAGGCTACCAAGGTGCTGGCACTGAAACGACTGCTGCCAGTGAACCCACACACCCCTGCGGGAACTGGGGTCCCCGATGGAAGGCCGAGACCAACGAACCCACTGGCAGGTGGGATCTCACCTGGAACGGTAGTCATAACCTGCCCCGTGTGTGGTGTGCTGTGAGGGGCATAATTTAACCTTCCCCGTGGTCCTAGCAGGTAGGAATTATTTTTATTTTTAGAGGTGAGAAAACTGAGGCCTGGAGCTCATAGGGGGCCCAAAGGCGTTCTTGGCTGCAGACCCTCCGTCCCGTCCATCAGACCGCTTGTGTCAGTTAGGAAGTAACAAGACTGAGGAAAGATGTCAGCAACATGCATGTTTATTATCAGATGTAACAAAACGTCTTGACTGGGGCAGCTCTAGGGTTGGTGAACTCCCTGGCCCCCGTCTTTCTGGTCCCCCACTTTCCGGTCTGCCATCCTCAGCATGCCCTCTGTTCCTTTCAAGAGGGAGGTGCGTGTGAGGGCAGCAGCAGTGGGCATGAAAGGGGAGGAGAGATGGGCTGTGAAGAACACATCAGGGGATTTCCACGTCCAGCGATGGTGGCCTAGATGACCCAAACCCACCCCTCTTCCTGCGGAGGGCACTAGGACATCCGGGTGAAATATTGTTTAAAACCCCTGCTTGAAGGCATCAGCTTGCTGGCAGGAGAGTGAAGAATTAATTGTTGAGCGAAGGGAAGCCCAGGCGGTCAGCCTGCCACTTGGAACAGTGTTTTCCCTGGGGGACGTTCGCTGAATCCGGAAGCAAGGGCTGAGAACCTGAGCAGCACAGGAAATGCAAGAATTGGAGGCCAGGGCCTGCCAGGGAGTGTGGGGCACTTTGACTTAAGACCATGAAGGACAGCACCCTGGGATCAAACGGGGACCCAAAGTAGACAGCTCAGCTTCAGAACACCTCAGACACGGAAGCGATGCTGAAGCCACCCCATGTCCCCGAAATTGTACGTACTTGTCAGATGCAGACGTGAATTCTCCCTTTAGAAAGATTATGTCATCTGAGGCCTTGAATTATTTTTACAATTTTGCAAACACTGTGTCTGGCATACAATGGAAAAATTACAGGGACAATGTGAACAAAAGCCAGCTGGGAAAAAAACGTACGAAAGAAATAGACTCGCAGGGATTCCAAATAAATTAGACACAGCTGAAGAGATAACTCATGAATCTGGAAGATAGATCAGAAGGAAATCCGAAAGAAGCCCAGAAAGACGAATAGAAAACGAGAGCAAGAAAGACATAGAGCAGTGATTTTGCAAGCTTGACTGTGCGTGCCCGTCACTTGGGGATCACGTCAAACTTCAGATTCTGTTACAGTAGGTCTAGGGTGGAACCTGAGATTTTGCATTTCTAACATGCTCCCAGGTGATGCTGCTGCTGATCCATGGACCACGTTCTGAATATCCAGGACACGGAAGATGGGAGAAGAGATCCCAAAGACGCGGAGAGAGAAAGTGGGGCAGAAGATAAGACGTCTGAAAACTTTCCAGAACTGATCAAAGTCATCAAGCCACAAATGCAAGAAGCTCTACAACTCAACAGGCAATAACTTAAAGAAATCCATACCTAGGCTCATCATCATAAAACGGCTAAAACAAAAACACCAAGAGAAAAATCTGGAAAGCAACCAAAGGCAAAAACACTAGGAGCAACCGTTAGATTGTCAGCTAACGTATCGGAAACAATACAATGGTATATTTAAAGCATAAAAGGAAAATAGTTATCGGCCTATGGCTTTATACCACGAGAAAAGGTGTTCTTCAAGATTAAGGAGAAATGAAATTGCATACAAACACTGAGAGAAGTTATCGCCAACGTGCCTGCCCTAGAGAAATATTAAGGCGCACTCTTTAGCTGGAAAGAAAAGGCGCCCCTTCTAGGGGGAGCCCGGTGACGCAGGAAGGGAAGAGGAGCAATTAGATGATGGACACGTGGGTCGTCGTAAATTGACATCGACTGCGTAGGAGCGATGGTGACGATGTTATCATCTGAAGGAGTGTCTACAGCAGCAGAGTCCCAGTACCCAGCAATGGCCTGTAAGTTGGAAGAGGGTTACTGGAAGTTCTAAGGCCCTTGCATTGTCTGGTCCTGGACGTTAGTAAGCGACAGGTGCACGACTTACTAGGGAGGGAGAAATCGAGTCTTTTTTAAAAAATACTCAATCTAGAAGACGATGCAAGAGAAAAGAAACATAATCGGTGGGACAAATGAAAAGTATTGAGTAAAATGGAATATTTAAACTGTAATACAGCAACAATTGCATTAAAGATAAACTGGCAAAATTCTCCAGTTAAAAGAAAGGACTGTCAGGCTGGCTGGCCACGGAACACAGCCCTCACACGTGGGAGACGTCTCAGACGTCGTCGAAAGGCTCGGCGCACAAGGACGGGAAGCGACAAAAGGCGTTTACGTACCAGGCAAACCCCCCAAGGAAAACCGGACTGTCAACATCAGACACCGAAGGCAGAGCGTGTTGTTAGACGGAACGTAGGACACTCTGTGATGACCGAAGTCTCAATCTGCCCGGCAAACGAAACGGTTCTGAACGTGCGTGAACCTAAGGACATAACCCCAAAGGACACAGAAGCCGAAAGCAGCCGACCCGGAAGGGCACCGGGACCCTTCCTCAGTCGTGGGGGGGCGACCTCACGCCCTCGGTAACCGAGCCGAGGGGCAGCGTGCGGGGCCAGAGAAGGCGTGAGCACTGCGGCCGGCACGCGTGCCCGGGGGCCATCCCGACACCCCCGCACTCCGCCGGGGCAGGGCCACGGGGCAGAGGTGACCGGGGCAGAGGTGACCGGGGCAGGGGAGGGGTGCAGGGCCGAAGCAGCAGGCCGGGAGGGGGATGTCAACGCGAGTGCCCGTTTCTGGGCTCAGGCCCCGGCGGGGCGATGGTGCTGCCGCTGGTTACTTCATTTAACCTGGACTTGCTGACCACTTCCTCGGTTACGTTTGGGAAATGGGGTGGGGGCTGGAAGCCGAGAGCTGGGGGAGGAATGCAGAAGTTTGGGGGCCGCAGCGGCCCGGGCGCGCTCCGTGTCGGGCACTGCCAGGCGCCCTGTTCTAACGAGCGTCAGTTCTCCCGGAACGCTCTCTGGGGCGTAACGTGGTTACTCAGCCACCCCGTAGACGGGGAGACAGGCTCAGAGAGGTCGGGGGGAGGAGTGCGGCCTGCAGAGCGCAAGCCTCCTGTCCCCCCGGCCAGCGCGCCCCGCGGGCCCAGAAACGGGCGCAGGGGGAGGTCAGGGTCCGCGTGAATTGGGACCCACTTGGGATGGATTTCCCAGCTGATTCCTGAAAACAGTAAGGGCCTACCCAGCACCCCCAGGCGGAGCCCTGGACACATGGCAGGGAACGTGGCCACCCACTGGCTGGCCGGAGCCCTTGACCATCAGGCGGAGGCTCCGTCTGTGGGTCTGGGGTCCCCACAGCCTCAAGGAGCTCACAGGCCAAAAGGAGCAAAGTGACCAGGATGGTTGTGTGTTCTGAATACAAGCTGGGGTGGGGAGGAGCCCGGGGCCACGGGGATCAACACGCATGCCTCACGGGTTCTGTCTCTCTTGGGAGCCCTCGCTCTTCGGTTCTGGCCAGACAGCTCTGAAGCTGGGCTTCCCCGGCACCTGCATCTCAGAGACTTTGGTACAGGCCCCAGATGATCCCCTTTGTCCCTCCACCCACCCGCTTGCCGATTTCATCGTAGTTCAAGGGCACCTCCTCCGGGAAGCCCTCCCAGGCTGATCTGCCTCACTCACCCATCCTGTCATTGCTGTCCCAATGGCTGTGCTCCTCCTGCCTCTGCACTGACCTGGCCTTCTCCCATCTCAGTTCCAGGTCCCCCTGCGGGCATCAAAGCCGTCCCTTCGTCTGCCAGCAGCGTGGTCGTGTCGTGGCTGCCCCCGACCAAGCCCAATGGCGTCATCCGCAAGTACACCATCTTCTGCTCCAGTCCCGGGTCCGGCCAGCCGGTAAGGGGCCCAGGCTGAGGGGTGGGGGGACGGGAGGAACGGGGACGTTCCCTGTAGGGCAGCTGGCTTCCAGGCCAGACCCTGGGGCCGTGTGGATCTGTGCTTCCTGGATTCGTGGGTGAGAATGGGTCCTCGTGGCACACGACTGGCGGAACCCCCACCCGAGGTCCATCTTGGGTCGGTCCTCTGTTCTGGGGGTCAAAAGACGGTCACAGGCCCTGGAGGCCCTTTGAGTCAGGTCAAGACCAGGCAGGCATGAAAGTGAGGCCGGGGCCTTGGCTCTGGGGTCTGGCTGCCCGAGGAAGCCCCTGGCAGGCTCCGGAGCTGTTGGCTGGGGCCTGGCTGGCCCATGGCCTCCGGCCGGTCTAGGCATGCAGGGCTGCTGGGCCCTACTCTGAGCGGCCCCCTCGGCAGAGAGCCAGCCGAAGCGGGGAGAGAAGATGGGGGGCAGTGGAGAGGAGGCACGGGCATCTCTCTTGGCCAGGGCCTGCACCCAGCCAAGGGGAGAGGACTGGCTGCGAGACCGATATGTGCCCAGACCCTGGGGCGGAGGGGGCGGCCCCCAGGCCGGGCACAGTGCAGGCGGCCAGCCCTTCCCCTTCACCTGAACATTGGCAGGGGTCAGAGGGGCCCCACGGAAAGGGAAGAGGGGATGAGGGTGGGTGCGGTGTGCGTGTCCCCCTCTGCCTCTGATCTCCAGCCACGCAGCCCCTAGTTCTGCTGGGTGACTACCCTGGAGCACCCCTGCTCTGGTGGCCAGAGCATGTGCAGAGACACCTGCCCTCAGGGGTGTCTGGTCCAGGGTGCAGCGAGGCCGAGGACACTGCCTAGGAGATGTGCTCGGGGGGCGGGGGCAGGCAGCAGGACGACAGCAGCTTCTGGGTGCATCAGCGGCTCGCGGTGTGGCAGCCGCCCGGGCACCTGCAGATGAGCCTGTGGCAGTGGAAGAGCTGCCCTGGAACTGCTCGGTCATTGTGGCGTCACCTCCTCCTCTGCACTCGGCTTTCCTGGGGTCTTTCTGGGTGACTCTCTGAGCTGTAGGTGGCCCAGCTCCTCGCCATGAGGCCAGAGCTCTGTCACCAGAGGGACGCCCAGAAGTGCCTTCTCAGTGACTCCGTGCCCTCCCGCCCCCCGTCTTCAGGGCCCCCGCCTCCCGTGCAAAGACGGGCACGTACAGCTCCATGAGTCCCAGCACACCAGGCAGGCAGGCACTTACGGCAGGGGACAGCCACCCCCAGAAGGCCTCTCTGCGCCCCTTCCCGTCACCACTTGGACGGCAAGTCCCTGAAGATAAACACCGGCAGTTGTTGGGTACACAGGACTCTCAGGGAACCGGCACCCATGGGGGACGGGTAGATGCCGGATAAACATAAACAGACTCTCCGTTAACCGGGACTCAAGCAACCTTGTTGGCCAGTCGTTCGAGATTTTGCCAGTTGCTGGAGTTCCAGTTACTGGGGAGTCTGCTGAATGTGGCGTCCCAGCCTTTGATCCATACGTATGTTACGCATTTTTAATAGAAAGTTAAAATAACATTTACATAATGTTATACAATCCGCAGTTTTCATGTAGTTAGTACATGTCGGTACTTCCCCACACCATCAAATATTTTATTAAATACGATCTTGAATGCCCGTAGGTATGTAATCTAGGTGGCCAGACCCCGACTATTCTGTATTTAATCTATTTTCAGGTTTTCACCATCATAAGTAATGCATCACGGAGTAGTCGTCGTGCACGTGTCTATGCACATTTCTTACTGTTTACTTAGGGTAGATTTCTGTAGGGAGTCCGGGGTCACAAACAATATTCCTAAGGTCTGCATACACGTTTGCAAACCCTCCTTCAGAAAGTTCGCACCGATTTGTGCTTCTCCCTGTGCTATAAGTTCATCGCGGCTCCTGTGCCCACGCTAATCCAAGCTGTTAGATACTTTTCATTTTTGCCAGTTGGATTTTTTTTTTAAAGTATCTTATTTTAAGTTGTATTTCTTTTATTTCTAATTAGGTTATTATTGTTGTATGTTTACTAGCTGGTTTTGTTTTGTCTTTTTCATCTTTGGGTAACTGTCAATTCATGTCCTCTGTCTGCTTTTTGTGTGCGTGGCTCCTGGTTTCTTCCTATTGATTTGTGAGTGCTCTTTACATGTTAAAGATATAAGCAACTTCTTCATATCATATAGGTTGCAGGGATCTGCTGGTTCCTTGCTTGCCTTTTGATTCCATTTTTGGTGTGCCATAGGTTTTCTTTTTATATTTTTCAAATTTACAAACCATTTCCACTCCCAATTTTTGCCTTTATTTTTGTGATTGGAAAGATAGGTAAGTATTTACCTATAGTTTCTTATACTGTAGTTTTTACCTTTTTTTCAACCTTGGATCTACTAGGACTTAATTTGGGCTTATGGTTACGCGTTTTTTAGAGTGATTTCAGCAGAGTCTCAGGGAGTCTGGATTAAAAGAAAGGGTGGGCAAAATGCAGATGCCTTCAAGAGGAAAGCAGGTCTTGCCGCCTTGCGTAGACACAGATGTACACGCAGGTACACACTGACACACACGAGCAACTGCACTCAGCTTTCCTTCACACACGCCCCCCACACACCTCTCCCCTCACAGAAAAACGGACCAGGAGAAGAACACGTCCCCACTTAGGAAGGACTTGGTCACCCCTTGCCTCATCTGTGCCTTGCTGTCACCCCACGGGGTAGGCAGAGCTGTATCGCTGCCTGTTTTCAAGAGAGAAAACCCGGGCCCCGGGAACCACGAAAGACGCGGAGGAGTCGCACGCCCAGTGAGGGCGGGCAGGGGGGCGGGCAGGCGGGCGGGCGGGCGGTGAAGCCCCCACCCCAGCTCCCCAGCTCCCGCGTGCACAGCTGTGAACGGCAGATAGGCAGTCCCCCGAGTGCCACAGCCGGAAAGGACCTCCCAACTCCCAGGGCTCACGGCGGCTCTGCGCCTGTCCCCACCAGAAGGCAGCTCCTGGGTTCAAGGCCAGATCTCCGCGCGGGAGGCAGGAGGAGGCGTTCGCCCGGGAGCGCCCTGTGCATTGTCCCCGAGACAGCCCGAGGCCAGAAAGGATGTTTTCTCCCGTGAGGAGTCACTGGGCCCCTCCGCCCTCCCAGGGGGCTCAGGCAGTGTGCCTCTGTGACCCTGTGTCTGTCTGGCGGTCCATCCCTCAGCATGTGACGCGTGCACGTACGCACACGCGTGCGGGACCCCGTGACTGCACAGACCACTAACTACCAGCTCCCTCTGGCCTCAGGGCCCCCCATCTGTTGTGGAGGCTCCCCGTCCCCAGACTTCTGCCCTGATTTCAGGGCGGCCCCGGCACTGTCCCCGTTCCCTGTGGCTGACCACAAAAGAGAGTAACAGGAGAGGCAGCCCCGTCCGGCCCGCACGGCACCCCGAAGCCGCTGACAGGAGGGGTGCGGGTCAGCGCTTATCAAAAGCTCCTGCTCACGTTCATTTCAATATCTGAGCCTTCGGTTTCCAAGGCAACGTAATCTTTTCATCAAAGCAACTGGAAAACCACTGGGATCTGATATTGTTTTGTTGGCAACTTGTCAAAACTGTCATTGGGTTTAAAAAATTTATAGATTTTATATAACCTACAAATACTCGCGTGTGTGGGCTCTATACCGCCAATAATCGTCAGCAAGACGGTGCCCAGCCGCGCCCGCGGGGCTCCCCTCCTGCCCCCGCGCCCCCGGACGGGTCCGCGCCCCCAGGACGCAGGCGTGGTGATCAGGTGGCAGGGCGGGAGGGGACCCCGGGCGGGACGGGCTGGGAGCCTGCCCGCAGCCCTACGGAGGCAAAGGCGGAGACCCCACTTCCTCCCAGGGGCCCCCTCTTCTCCGGGGTTTCCTGGGCCCTCCCTCCTCCGTTCTCCCTTCTCCCAGCTCCCTCGTCTCTCACCCAGAACACCCCCATTCCCTGCCCTGGAGCCTCAGTGGCCAGCACCTGGATTGGTCAAAGAGGTAAACTGAGGCAGGCCCGCCAGCTCCCGGGGCCGAGCCCAGGCTGCTCACGGCCGCTCCACAACGAGGCAGGGCCCTGCCCCTTCTCCCCCAGCCCCACTCGCCCCCACCCCCACCGCCTGCGTTCGCGTCCCCTGCACCGGGGCCGAGGACAGCTGGCCTGGTGCTCAGCGCCCTTCGCCTCTGGCTCGCAGGCCCCCAGCGAGTACGAGACGAGCCCGGAGCAGCTCTTCTACCGGATCGCGCACCTGAACCGGGGCCAGCAGTACCTGCTGTGGGTGGCGGCCGTCACCTCCGCGGGCAGGGGCAACAGCAGCGAGAAGGTCACCATTGAGCCCGCCGGCAAGGGTGAGCGGCCTGGGGCCCGGCCAGAGGGGCCGAAGCTGCCAGAAGCCCCTTTCTACGGCTCTGGTCCTCCCCAGATAGGGGGTGTCTCCCCTCCACCCGCTCTGTCTGTGGGGAGCTGGCCGGCCACCTGCCTCCCCCCTGCGTCCCCCAAAGCTGGGCCTCTGCTGCCCCCTGATGCCCGGAAAGCCTCACAGCAGCCTGGAGACGGCACCCACGCCCCCCACCTCCCGGCCGGAACCCCGCTGCTAACTCCTCCACTCCGGGGTTGAAAGAAGGGGGAGTTAGGGACCCCCCAGCTCAGAGTGGAGCCTTTGTCCCTATGGTCAGCTCTCAGAGGGGGCTGAGGTGGCGTGCACGGCTCCACAGAGCAGAGAGCTGAGAAGAGAGCCCCTCATCCCAGAGCCTGGACACCCCAGGCAGAGGGGACCCCACTGGTTGAGTTCATCTGATCAGCAGCCATTACAGAGTGCGCGTCGTGGGCGAGAGGCCGTGCACGGGGCGAATTGTGCCTGACCTTCAGGAGCACCCCAACTGCCCGGCCCTGGCCGTGCGTGTGCCGTAGGGGCGCGTGCACCCCCTTTCCAGGGAACGACGGTCTGAGGCCAGGACAGCGCCAGCCACACAGAGCTGCTGGGCTGCCCTCGGGGCCAGCCCAGGGCTGCAGGTCCCCTGCGTTGAAGCCAGGCCTCCCTGGGGCCCCAGAACCGGGGCTTGGATGGGGTGGTGCCCGCCTCAGCCCAGCCACCCTCCAGGGGAGACCCGCGGCGTTTGGTTGCGACACGAGGTGTCACCAGCCCAGCGCTGCCCCAGGCCCCGAGTCAGCTAGCCCTCACGAGAGCCGGCCGGGGCCCGGGGCCTGGGGCCGGCCCTGCACTGCCAGTGGGGCTTGTTACCCCATGCACGTGAGGGGGACGGGCCGGCCCTTCCGGCTCCAAGCTGGGCTCTTCCCGCACGGCCTCGGGGTGTCTAAGGTCCCTGACCCTTCCTCCCGCCTCCTACATTCTTCTTCCTCGGGGAGAGGGGGCCCCAGAGCCCACCGTTCTCCCAGAGCAGCCGGCGCCGGCCCCGAGGCGGAGTCCGAGGGCCTGGTGTCTCGGCAGCCCCCCCAGAGCCCTACCCTCTCTCTGGGCCCCGTCGCCCCAGCCCTGCCCTTGCGGGAGAGGCAGCCCCGCCTCCAGCACCCAGACCCCCGAGCATGGCTTCCTCCACCACCGTGCGTCCCCCAACTCCCCAGGAAGGACCCGTGGCTCAAGGGGCCTGCTCTGGGCCCCGGAAACCCTTGGTCTCTTGGCTCATCGAAGACCTTTGCCTGCGGGCCTGGCGGTCTCAGGGGTACCTGCCAGGCGCCGCTCCCCACCTCTGCTCCCCTGCGCGCCATGATGCTGCCTGTGCATCCTGGTCCTTTCGGTGGGCACCTGCCCCCACACGCACGCACACACACACCTGGGACACGGCTTCTCCTCTGGGCCTATACGTGTGGACCCCAGGGCCTTGCCACGTCCCTGTCAACCGACACGCCGCCTCCTGGTGACCGCCGTCACGCGGCAGACGGCCACGGCACTGTCTGTGCCCACGCCCCCTCTCAGGCTCCAGAACACTTACACCCGTGTGTTCTGGCTGCCCCACGTCTGTCCCCAGGCGCTCCGGTCCCGCGTGAGGCCACGTCTTCCTGTCTCTCCCCGTCCCCCCATGCCTTGTTTCAGTGAAGACACTGTCACCCACCTCGCTGGCCCAGCTGGGACCCTGACAGTCACACTGCGCTCCCCGCGACCCCTTCCCTCGAAACCGGGTAGACCCCAAGTTCCATCCCAACCTCTCCCCTCCGGCCTGCACGCCGCCGCCACCCCGCCTCTGGTCCCCGCACGTCCCCCAGGACCAGCCCCACCTCCGCACACGGCACCGCTTGCTCAGGAGCCTCTCGTGGCCCCTGGTGCCCTGGGGAGGAAGTCCGGCCTCCATGTCCCCCCCGCGGCCCCTCCACGCTTCCGCCTCTGCTCGCCCGGCTTTGGTCACCCCACGTGTTGGCACGTCCTCTCACTTTGCACGGACGCGGGCCCCTGCGCCCCTGCCGGCCTTCTCCGCCTGGTGCAGCCCTTCTTAGCCTTCACGGTCCCGTCAGACCTCCCCGTTCTAGGAGCCCCCCGGGCCGTCGCCTCCACCCCTTCCTCGTGCTCCCAGGAGTCCCCGCACCCACCGTGCGTGGCACTCGCCGCCCGGTCCTGGCGTGTACGTGCCTGTCCCCCTCTGGGACAGTGGGCAGTGTAAGGACGGGGGAGAAATCTTACTCGTTGGGGCCCACGGCAGGCACCTGATGCGCGCTCGTTGCATCAGTGACGCCAGCTGAACCCCCTGCACCCACCCCGCCCCAAGGCAGGGGTCAGGCAGGGGCGGGAGCAATCAATGTGAACTTCGGGGAGCCCTGAGAAGGCAGCGCCGGGTGGAGCCATGGTGACCCTCATCCTCTGTCTCTCGCAGCCCCAGCAAAGATCATCTCCTTTGGGGGCACAGTGACCACGCCCTGGATGAAGGATGTCCGGCTGCCGTGCAATGCAGTGGGGGACCCAGCCCCTGCCGTGAAGTGGACCAAGGACAGGTGTGCGTGGGCCCCAGGGGTGCGGGAGGCCCCAGGGAGGAGCATGAAGGCGAGGGTCGGCGTCCATCGCCTCCAGCTCTGCGGGGGCCCCACCGGGTACCCAGCTACCTGCTCACGAGCAGACCTGGCCTCCCTGACCCCCCATCTCTCTTCCCGGATGGTCCAAAGGCCGGGGTTACCCCCAGGAAGTCCGAAGTAAACACCCGAGAATCCAGGGTCCCCCCAGCCAGCCTTCCTCTGCTCTCAGCTCTGTGTCCTACAGGCCTGGGGGAGGCTCCGGTGAGGGGGTGCATGCCGTAACCCACATCCCCCCCACAGTGAGGACTCGGCTATCCCCGTGGCCATGGACGGCCACCGGCTCATCCACACCAACGGCACGTTGGTGCTGCGCGCTGTGAAGGCTGAGGACTCGGGCTACTACACCTGCACGGCCACCAACACGGGCGGCTTCGACACCATCATCGTGAACCTTCTCGTGCAGGGTGCGGCCCGGGGGCAGGCCGGCTCGGGGGGCGGGATGGGGGGCAGACACGCCGCTGTG
>PVJL010020185.1:0-12495 GCA_004026885.1 Lyroderma lyra
TTATCACCCACTGAGCGATCTTATCATTTGTTGTGTCTTTGCACAGTTCATGTGCATGCGAAATCATTTATCATTCTTATTCTCTAGAACAGAAGTCAGTGAACTTTGTTTAAAGCATTAGTTAGTAAATATTTTAGGCTTTCACTCATTATGTGTAATTTCATGTCAATTAATAATTAACAGATAAGCAGCCATAGACAGTATTTCCATAAATTAGTGTGAGTATATTTCAATAAAACTTTACCTACTGGAGGAGGCCAAGTGTCATCATGGAATATTATATGTGTAACCAGAGAGAAGGCGCAGACTAACATCTGTATCAGAGATGCTCAAGTGGGGACACTGGGATTCAGATTCGATAAGAGATGAGGCCCAGAGACTTCCTTGATGTGACACTTGGGATCATGCTCATTTGAAGAAGACCAGTGATTACCACGAATTATGTGACACAATTACACACACCCACTATGAATTGCGTTATTAGATGACACATACAGCAGTTACTTCATGTGCTCTGATCAATGGCCCAAACTAATGTAAGAATATTTTAAACTGAGATTTGAACTATGCATTTGAAACTCTTGTCAGGTTTCCCACTGATCAGTGAATTGCAGAGCTAGTACAAATTAGCTCAACTGATAAAAACAGACTTAGTCTGTTAACTTGACATACTAAACGTTTAAAAAGTGATCAGAAGAGAGGAACATTTTATATGTGTAAGTAACTAAGGATTATTGTGGCTTCCATCAGCATTTTACTCCGGGAGTGTGTACTGCCTATTAGAGTACATGTGTATGGTCCGTTCCTTTTCCGAGACGTGCTTTGTTATTTTAAATAGAACTCAAGAATCAATACTGAAGAACTATCTCTATTTTCTTCAGAATTCTCTATTACGTGAAGTTGAAAATACAAAAAAGGAGTTAGAAGAAACTCAACGTGATAAGGTACTTAAATCTTTAAATTATTTGGAAATCCATGAAGAGCTGAATTGAGCTGAGTCCTTTGTGACCAGAATCACTATAGATGTTTGGCGGGAGTTGAGTTCAGCTTCCTGAATGGTTAGGCCATTGCTGTAAGCTTTTGGGCATGCCTGTGGATTTGGAGTGTGATGGTGTGTGTGGCTCAGAACTCTAAGTCTTCTCAGGGTTCATCTGAAAGCACAAACAAAAAGTATATCTTTCATTGGGAACAGTGCTTTCCAGTAGGAAGATAATCTGAGCCGCATACACAATCTAAAATTTTCTGGTAGGCACATTGAAAACAGTAAAAAGAAACAGATAAAGTTAATTGTAGTTAACCTACTGTAGTCTAAGTTTTATTTTCTCATGTAATTCATACAAATAATAATGAGTTACTTTACATTCTTTTCATATGAAATCTTTGGAACCCACTGTTTATTTTACAGTTACAGCAAATCTCAATTTGGACTAGCCTCATTTTGAGTGCCAAGTAGGCACATGTTGCCAGTAGCTTCTAAATGGGTGGGACAGCACAGTTCCAGATTTATTGGGTGACATTCAAAGTTTTACATATTGGTTTTCCCTGTACAGAAATGAGGGCAACTATACAAAAGGCACATTGAGTGAATCTGTGCTTGATGTAAGACTGTCACACACATTGCAGAGCAGTGTGTGCAGTAGAAAATGATTATTTTTCACCACCATCCCAAATAAGTTCTGCTTGTCTTTACACAGTTCACCATTGTTTTGGCTTGGTGTTTCTCCTCTGAAAACTTTTTTATGACTGAGAAGTGTCTTTCTATTAATTAGGTAGGGCTGCTAAAGTGAATTTGCTGGTCTGAGTGTTTATGTGTAGGAGTGTTCGAGAAAATTCTATCACAATTAAAATGTTTGTTATTTATAACTGCCAATTGACCCTATTGTGGTTATCCTCAATATTTGAGCATATTTTTCATGGATAACTTTCAATCCTAAGATAGCTTCAATGTATGTCATGTGCTTTTGTAGCATCAGCTTGTACTAGACATCAAAGCATTGAAGGCTGAACTGGACCAGATACGACTAAGAGGTGTTTCCCTTCACCACAGGTAGGATACTCACCAGTTATTAATCCATCTCGGTGCCTGTCATGTATGAACAAAGGCATGCTCATGGCCCTGTGGGCAGGGTCACTGGATATAGCTAATGACCCAGCATCCACGAGCTTGTACCTTAGCAGCAGGCAAGAGGGCAGAGTACAGCCTCACTCCACAGGTCAGGTTTTGGGACCTCAGTGAGTGCGACTCATGACAGTGACAAAATGCAGAATATGGGATGAGGTTCGGAAGGTGGGGTAATCAGTTTATACTTGGGTATGTTCACTGAGGGAGACAACAGAGTGTGGTACTGATGGTGTAGGTGTCAGAGGATGGAGCCCAAAACATGAAGGTAAGCACTGTGTACCTGTGGGTGACAGTCATGTCCACAAATACAGTGAGGTCACCAAGGAGCACCTGCATGGCTGGAAGGGGAGGGACTCCTTGACATCTGTGTGTTCAGTGCATTGTTTTTTTTTTATATATATTTTCCAAGGGACTCTGAAGGGTAATGAGAGGTAGTTATTTTTAAACCTATTAAAACATGTCTTTGAGTTGGCTACTGTGGGAGTGAAGCACCTGGCTGGTGAGTGAACCTAGCAAATGGCCCAGCTTCCTGATGGTTTTCTTACTCACCATCAGAGAAACAGTAATTTTCATTAAGGTGTTTAAATATTCTTTTGCCTCTTTGTAGAGACTGATCATCCAGTGAGAGTTAAACTTCACCCAAAGTTACTGAAGGGGTTAACTGGTGCCACTCATGATGCCTCAGGAACAGGCTCGTGTGTGAAACAAAATGTAGGAGAAACCTCGCAGCCTTGCAGATAATTCTGCTTTTGCAAATTCAGGGTTGCAGGGAAGTCCGGAGTTTTTGTAGCTGTTCCCACTGAGCCTACTTCTAGAAAAAAGAGGAGAAATCAGTGAGGACAGTTAC
The DNA here is from genome assembly GCA_004026885.1 of Lyroderma lyra. Classification (NCBI taxonomy): domain Eukaryota; kingdom Metazoa; phylum Chordata; class Mammalia; order Chiroptera; family Megadermatidae; genus Lyroderma; species Lyroderma lyra. The sequence continues at coordinate 2,970 of PVJL010020185.1, forward strand.
AGACATGCAGAGCCAGAACTTTCCATGTCTCTCAGAACTTCAGGGAGGAAACTGTGTGTGCTCACAGAGAGGGGGATGTGGAGGAAGAGTGGAACAAAGGCTACTGGATATTCTGGTTAATGTCCTGGATGGTGTAAGGCCATATTCATTAATGTGGTAGCAGCAGACCCACAGCTGAAGGAGCGAAAGGAGATGTGCATTTGAGTTTCTGCTAAGCGGATGAAGGGGACGTGGTCATGGTGTGCTCAGTTCCTGGTTAAGATCACACATAGCTATGTATTCTGGAGACAGTGGGCAGGAGAGGCTGAGCACAGAGGAAGGAGTTGGCCTCCAGGAGGCAGATGGAGAGATTTCACATCCAGTGGCTTAGAAGAGTAGTTGTGAGCTCCTGAGAGCTGAAGAAATGGGAGCAGATTGATCACAGCAGCCAGGGGATGGGGCTTAGTGTGGAGAGGAGAGAAAAAAAGCAGGAAGTTGAGCTCAGCTTATTTGGCATGATTTTGTGGTGGAGTCTGCATATTGTGTTTGTGATCTTCTCCAGCAAGAAAAGATAGCCCAGCTTGAGGAGAGGAAAAGAAAGCTGGGGGACTGACTTCCATAAACACAAAAGAGCCTTGGGTCCAGAAGTGAGCAGCTGCAGAGCGACAGCGTTGTTGGGAGGAAAGTGAGCCTGGAAAGGCTATCAGAATTAGGAGGGATTTGTAGACTTCAGGGAATCCACAAAGCATCCCAACCGAGGTTCAGGATTGGGTATGTGCGTAACTTTCATCTGATTTTGAAGTGCATCACAGCCCCAGAGGAACTGCTCACAACCTGCTAAGAAAGACCTAGTGTTTCATTAAGGACAGGAGAAGAGAGAAAGGAAAATAATACTTGTGATCAGAGAGACATTCCAGACTTGGATGGCTCATAAACAAGTCACAGATCCTTTGCAGCACTTGAAAAAGACATTTCTCTGAAAGGTGTGGAGAGGTGTGTGAACCCGAAGTAGGTGTTTGACACGTCACACTGGCCCTGTGTACAGATCGTGTGGAAAGACAGGAGGAGACACTCTTTTATCAGATGAATGGGTTCTATCACTCCAGGTTTTAAGGACTTGTGCAAATGAAGGCAACCACCCTTCTTTCCCAGAGAGCAAAGACTTACTGGATTACTGTCTGGACTGGGATGAGGGGCCTAGGTCACGACTAATGTGGTGCACTGGGCAGCATGCCCCTCACTTCTGCTGACCAGTTTCCCCGCAGGACCTTTGTAAGGTGAACTGTGAATATGTCCCTACAGAGGCTCTATCATATGTGCTCAGGCCCCACCACCTGATCTGGAGAACTTCAACCAAGGGTGTTCATCAGTCTGAGTGTACACAGGTCTGTACGTTTGATTCAGAATCAGGAAAGCAAGCTGCCAGGTGTAGTTCTTAGCAGCTCCAGCTGTGATTCAGTCTCCTGGTTCTCTAGGTGCACTTGAGACAGCCTCACATATGGGAAGCAGGCACACGGGAGGTCACAGAGCACATTAAGGCCAGAAGTGATGTGTGGGTGTGCTTCAGCTCAGCAGGGAGAAATCCATGCGAGGGGGAATTCTGAGATGGAGCACAGCTGCTTTTAGTTCCCAGATGGCTCAACTTCATCTCCTCTTTATGTCTGCAGCATCTGCATTGGTTTTCCTGAATATCCAAGTTTTCTTCCTGGTGAGCCTGGAACAGTAAATGTTGGCAGAGAGTCAAAGACGTGCCCTCCATGGAGACCATTTTCTGTGAAAATATTTTTCAAATGGACAGGTTCTGGCTCGACTTAAAAAGTTACTTTACTTCTAATAACATTTTGTTTTCCATGTTTCAGCCAACCCCACTTGGACAGTGTTCCAGATTTCAGATTCCCAGTGGACAACAGTCACACAGCCTCCTATTGTGGTATCTGGGGTCACAGCACCTCCAGAAAAGCTGTCTGGCAGTGCTGCTAGATGACACTTCAAAGGCAAGGGCTTTGTCCTCTTGTGTCCACCACCTGCCCACCCCAGCGTCATCTGCTCAACTGACAATGTAGACACTGGTTTGGAGTTTAAGTGTTGATAGGTCACTTTTTCTCTTCCTCTCCACCCATTTTTTTTCTGTCTAGCAGGGTGTTTTAAGTCTGTGCTGTTTTCTTCTCTCTCTCTCTCTTTTAAGTATGGTGATTCTCCTGAAATATGATATTTTTAAGCACAGCACAATGCTAATTAGTACAGTAATGAACTATTAATTAAAAGTAAGTGGATATGGGTACAGTTGACCCTTGAACAACACAGGTTTGAACTGCACAGGTCAGTTAGCATGTGGCTTATTTTCAGGTTTTGAACAGACTTACAGTATCAATAAGGAAGCACAGGACTGGAAGTATATTTTCTCTTCCTCATGCTTTTCTTAATTATTTTTCCCTAGCTTGCATATAACTAACATATGGAGTCTATGTTAATCGAGTGGTTGTGTTACCAGTAAGGCTTCTGTTCAACAGTAGACTACTAGTTAAGTGTTGGGGGGTTCAGTATTTATACATTGATTTTCGACTTTGCAAGGGGTTCCTAACCCTTGTATTATTCAAGCATCCATATTCATCTCTTAGTAAAAAGAATTCACATTTCGAAGTTCAAATGTAACAGCATATATTTTTATATACTTTTCTATATCCTGACCACCTGTTGTGGTTGAGCAACTAGTTTGCACCTGGCATCATTAAACAGAGAGGGCTACAGCAGTGACTAAAAGGCAGGCAAAATACCTGCACCCCCAGTGCTCATATTCCAGTGAATAGAAAGTAAACTATGGGATGTGTGTATATTATCTGTTGCTATGGTAACAAATCACTAAAAGCTTAAAAGGTTAACAAGGATGATGGAAAAGGAGCATGCCACTGATTCAGGGCCTCTCAAGTTTGTACCCATAGGGAGCCCAGCTCGGCCAGTGCAGTGGGAAAGAGGGCCAGTTCCTTCTGTGGGGCCCTCCAGGGCTGAGTGAGTGTCCTCACAGTACATTGGCAACTCCCCTTAGAGCTCGTTCTGAGAGAGCCAGGAGGCAGCCCAGAGCCTCTGATGCCCTAGGCTTGTCAGGCCAGCAGGATGCCCTAATGGCTGGAGGTTGAGAGAGATGTGTCAGGACTTCAGTCCTCAGCCTTGAGCATCTGAAGGATCACTCTGTCTCCTACGATGAGGAACACTGTGGAGTGGGGGAGACACGGGCTGAAGCCTTTGCCCCGTTGAGGTTGACAGGCCTGTCTGAGGTGCAAGAGCTCATGTCAGATAGACAGCTGGATATTCCTGCTTGGACTCCAGATGGAATCTCACCTAGAGATATAGAATTGTGGTCATGACCATGCAGATGGTATTTTAGGCATGAGACAAGATAAAGTGACCCAGTAGGTGCCTGTTGATAGACAGGATGCTAGAGCTGTGGGACACTCTAGTTTTCAGAGGGTGGAGATTGACAGGGAACCAGGAGAAGGCTGACAAGGGACACTGGAGGAGACACATACTGTGGGGCTTAAAGCCAAGTAAGTAAGGTGGAGGAGGGGAGACCTCATCAATGGGCAGGACAAGGTGAAGGACAAGGACAATGGTGTGTCCAGAGTGGTTCTGCTGCAGGGATGATTGAGTCCAGAGCCTACTGGAGGAAGTTGGAGAGACTGGGAGAAAGGGAAGTGAAGACAATAGAAGCAGCTCCTTGGAGAACTCCATCATCTGAGAACTTTTGCTCAAATTCAACCTTAAAATAATCAACTCAACATTTTAATCTGCTCTAAAAAATTAAATATCTAAAATGTCTGCATTGCTTTGTGGATTTATTCTCTCACTGTGTCAGAGTTCCGAGTTTCCAGTTGAGAAAACTGATACAGACACATGTGCAGCTTTCCTATAAGAATAGAAAACAAAAGAACTGAGTAATTCCAGGGTCTCCTTGTGCAGTGATAGAATGGCCAGCCAACCCATCAGAACTGTAGTGTAAAGGAGTAAAGTCAAACACCAGCCTCAGAAGCAACTCTCTAAGACTCAGTGAAAGATTTCCTTTTGTTGTTCTAAAATTCAGTGTAGTGAAAAAATTAAAAGAATGTTCTTGCTGCTGATAATTTTTGAACAGCCATTGTTGGAATTTCCTTATTATAATACAACATGCAGCATAGGTTCTCTTTATCATCCAAAGACATTGAAGTGTCTGCTAATGAAGGAAAAGTGATCTGATGTGTTTATTTTAGGTTGATAAAAGAAGAAATGGGGAACACAATGCAACCAGCAGAGGAGTTGGAAAGTCATGTTGGCAGTGGAAGCATAGACAATCTCGGTCATTGTAGTTCACTGAGCTCCATTCCCCCTCATCCTGCTTCCCCCCTTGCTGGATCCTCCCCTCCCAATAGCAGCCTGTCCACCCCAGGGAGGATTCTGCACAGTCTCTTTCCAGAAGATGATGGATGAGGCATCTTTACTCCAGTAAGTATTTGGTTTTCTCCCTGCCCCTTGCCCTCCACCAACACACCTGAGCTAAATCTTGGACAGTACAAATATGCTTTTTTGTCCCCAAGGAGAGAATTAGGTAATTTGCTTTGTATTTGTTAAGCTCAGAGGTTCAAGATTTTGAAAACCAACTAGGATTTAATCATTCAATGATAACATAGTGACAAACTAATTTTAATCTTTTCAAGATCAGTTTAGCATGTCATCACTAATTCATCAAAAGGTTTTACTTGTATAGCTTTTGGCATGAGCAGTTACAAGGGAAAATATTTTAGTTTTCTAGGAATGGAGAGTTTAACAAAAGTAAATCTAAGTAGCCATCCTAGAACACAGAAAATTGCACAAAGAGTGAAGATGAAGTCTTCCTGTACATGACGGGTGTCTATTTGGAGGGCACAGGACGTGCAGTCAGAACACAAAATGGAAAAGGCTAAACGGGCCCACTTAACAATGCTCTGTGTGGTCTACTTAGCACCAGCTCTGCATGTGAAACCAGGATTATCCCAAAGAAAAACCGTGTTTCCCCATGGCTTCCTAGGGAAGCATCTGGAAATTCAATGACCTTATGATTTTCCTTGACATACGGTGCAGCTCAAAAGAGATTTTTATAACTTGTCTTGTATTTAGATTATGTTGTATGAGAGCATCACCTCACATACTTCTAACATTCTGCTTTTCCACTGCACTCGCATTATAATTTTTACTGTTACCATCCACTTTTATTTTTAGCTACATTATTACCCAGCCTTAATTAAATCAGGTGTGAAACATTTTAGTGGCATATGAATTGGTAACAAGTCCATTATTAGGTATTTTGACATACTATTATTTACATCTTTAGCTAATTAGCTAGTATTTTAAAGTCTGACACTTTCATTGGTGGTTTCATTTTTATTTCCTATCAGAAAAATTTTTGGAACACTCCTGTGTTTTTCTCCTGTTTTTGTAATTCTGCATGCTGACTGATGGTGTGTCTGCTTCTGCATTTATTTTTGATTTCCTGTATCATCCTTGTGTATGTTTAATCATTTGTTAATCCAGACCTCAGTCCCTCATCCTTGTCTGTAGTTTATTTTTCCAGACCTCTCCCATCTATCCCCCACACTTCACACCCTTTAGCAGCATCTCAGATAACAGCAGCAATGTAGTCCATCATGCGAGTTGGTGTTCGATTGTGCTCATTAGTGGGGTTTCTACTTTATTTTCATTTCTCATTGAATAGTGTATTTCCCCATTCAATAGCAATAATTTGCAGTGCATCACTACAGGCATGGCATAAATGGGTCAGGAAGGGGAGCACCCCTGCATCCAGCCTGGGGTAAGGGCACTGTTCGGTGTTCTGCCTGGGCCTCATGCTCACTGGCATGCTGGCAACCTTGGAGATGAACTCTGCACTGTGCTTGACCTACTCTATGATACTGCTTTTTATGAGCAAGACTGCCCTTTGGAAGTCCATGAGACTAAAACAAGGCCTTTGAACTTGGCAGAAAGCATAGCTAATAGATTTCAAGTACACCTATGGTTGTAATCTAAAGCTCATGATTTTTTGTCAAGTTTATTGTTAACTAATTTTACATTTATCTAAACCCCTCAGTTGGCAGCTTCTGAAGAAGTGGTAGGAGATGACAAGAGGACAATTACATGTGAAGTCTCTGCACCTCCTTCCCCAAGGTCCCTTTCATTAGACAAGCTGCACAAAGGGGCGCTGCACACAGTCAGCTATGATGACATAAGGGAGCCGGCTCCATGAAGGAGTTGATGGATTAGGTGCCAGAAACCCCATTTCTACATATACTTGCTTTTGATTTTCAACTTCAAGAAATCTATTACTCTTTTCGAAAATAAAACAAAACAAAACAAAAAAAACAACAAAAACAAACCTTGCAAAGATTATAAAGAAATACCAGTTAATTCAGTTGTGTTTATGCCGGCCACTGTCCTGGGAGCTGCGGTGGAATCCGGCACAAGATGTGAATCTGTTTGAATACAGTCAGTTTGAAAAGGAAAAAGTTAAATGATACCAGCAGTTCACAAAAATCCGTATTTTCTTCAAATTCTACACACTTATTGTGAGTGCTATCTGTTCTCACAGGAGCTTTTGTCAAGCACATGGTGTGTTTGATTATTTTACTTCCCTGTAGGAAGCCAGCACCTCTGGGATACCGCCTTGTGCCTTGGAGCTGCTGGGGGCTCCACATCCAAAGCATCCAGAGCACCTCTTTTCAGGAGCCAGTCAGCTCTGCTCTCATTAACACCTTCCTTTCTGAAGCCACTGCCCATTGCGTTTGTTGTGTACCAGGCAGGAGCAACTAGCTGCCCATGTTCATGCAGCTGGCTGCCCATGCTCTAATATCCAGGCCGAGGTTGTGACACTCAGGGAGGGTATTAGTGCTGCTGTGAGCATGGGAACTCTGGCTTTGTTGGCATGTCTTCACTAGCTGACAGGTAACCCTGAGGTGGGGTCAGCAATGCCCTCTGCATTGGGTTTGGAGTCAAGGATTTCCTCAGAAGGAGACTCCTAATCAGAGAGATCCTCCACCTCCCAGAAACACTGCTCCCTTGTGGGTCACTGGGGGCCTCTGTTTCTTGTGCATAATGAGACTTGTGAAGAAATTGCTTTAAAAGAGGCTTGCAAGATTTGTTGTGAAGTTTGAAGAGTAGGTGTTAAAAACATGCAGATTTCTAGTTCACAGGGGTATTATGTGATATACCAGTGGGGTGCACTCCAGGGACAGAAGCCCAGGGGGAGTGTGTTTTCTCAGGGGGTGCATGCATGAACCAAGGAGCCATGATTTACATTCATTTGCCCTCAGTGACAGCCTCTCATACATATAAAGGTTTTACCATACCTTGAATATCTTCGTGTGTTGTTGTTTGTCAGAAGATCACAGCCTGTAGGGTTTCTACACTTCCACTTGTTCATGAAAACACCTAATGTGGTTCTGTTGAACTTTATTTCAATATCTCACCCCTCTGCTTCCTCATAGCTGGTGTTTCAGAGACAGAAACCTCATCCCAGGATGTCTTGGGACTGAGAAATTGGGAGGACAGGCTGAAAAAAATTATACACTTCCAAAAATGTAAACTTTTTATTTGCCCAGCTCTCTGATCAGTTTTCAGTTGTGCCTGATTTTCTCCTAACATTGATTTATTAAGTGCATTATCAAGCTGTGTGTATATATTATCTTCTGAAAGATTAACCGAAAGCCTTCATTAAGCTGTGCTTTCTGGAGGACTCACTGCCCTGTGGCGTTCGTGTCTGATACTCACAGCCTACCTGTATGCATGGTAGGAATTGCTGTCACTGAAATTTTCTGCATACTAAGCCTATGGATTAAACCATGGGATGATGCAATGTCATAATTTAGCAGATATCTAGTTAGCTAACTAGAGTAAAAAATAGAAACAGTGCCAATCCATCCCATTACTTGCTTGCTCCATTTGACCCTCATTAGTGTTAAAAGCCTGCGCTGTTCATTGAGGTGTGGTTAAAGCTGATCATTTTTGAAGTTCTGAAAAGCAGACTGACTCCTTTGTTTAGACCTAGGTTTAGTTTCCTCTTCCCACATATTTCTCCTCACTGTTCAGGAGGGAGAGTGATTATGTTTTCCTTTGGACATCCTACTTTGGATATGAAGACTCTGCTGGATTTTTCAAAGTTGGTAATAATCGTTTAATTCTGAAAGCAAATGATTCTATACAGAGTCATGTAGTCATTCAGCATTTCATTCATCAGGTGTTATCTGTGCTATAACATGTATTCATGCCAAAGCAGCATTATGTGTTTGGTGTAGAAGATGAAAGGGGATGATGGCTTATGTACTCGTTACATGTGTGAACAATTATAAAGTGAATATTGTCTTATATGTGCATATAATAGGGACTCTTTCATTTTCAACACCCTGTGATTTGCAGGCAGGAGATCCTTGAGGAAGCCTGGAGGCAAGGTTTACCTTTTGCCCAGTGGGATGGGTCAACTGTTGTCATCTGGATGCAGGTACGTCCTTCGTTTAATCCTGGATTGCCTATGTTCTGTGTGAGAGTGTCATTCATTTCACACACTGAGTCTAATCTCTGGCCTTGACACTTTCTTACTCCAGCTCTGGGTTGGGATACTCACCTGGTCCATGGCCACGTGCCGAGCCAATGTGAAAAGTGGGGCCATCATATCCATCCTCTCAGACACGGAGATCTGGCGGGTGATGGGCATCAGCAAACCTCTGCTTAGGCTGAAATTGAGGCTAATCATTCAGGAGATTGTGTCCCTGACCAGTCTGTCAGCCTCTCTCACTTCCAGAAAGGTTCATTCCCCAGAGCTCCTTCTTCTGCAAGAAGAAAAATGTCTTGAAGGAAGCATTGCCTGTTTATCTTGCTTGTCCAGTTCCTTATAAACACATCGAGCATTCCAAATAAAGATTGTGGAATTCAAAAGATTACAACTTTTAATTTGTGACAGTTAGGAGATTAAAATATACATTATTGAATAATTTTATAACAGCTCAGCTATTCTGGCAGTGTAATAAAAGTCATTTAACCTGCACTTGTGACCTCTTCCATGGCATTTCCTGTGAACTGATTGTACTTTGTTACTGAAAACAGACACTGGCCTGTGGTGACATGAACCACGAATGGATTGGCAAGGAGTGGCTGCCTAGCCTGGGCCTGCCGCAGTATCACAGCTACTTCATGGAGAGTGTGGTGGACACGCGGATGTTGGACCATTTGATGAAGACCTCCGAAGGCAGCTGGAGATGGTTGATTGTTTTCATCAGTAAATCATTGCAAAAACTTCTTACTGGTTGGCTAGGAGACCTGTGACTGTTGTCACCACTAATTTGTTTGTTTGTTTTGGTTAATATAAAGAGTTTCCAGTGTGCAGTCATGTGCCTGCAGAAATTAAATTATGATAAAAATTAACTGGATAGAAAAAGAGAAGAAAGCTGGAATGAAATAAATGGTTAATACATGGTGTTTGATTCAGCGTATTTCTCCTTTGCAAAACCTTGGCATTCTGGTGATTTCCTATTTTTAAAACAAAGAAGTAAGGCTT
>PVJL010020186.1:0-12516 GCA_004026885.1 Lyroderma lyra
AGAGACAAATACCACGTGATCTCACTTATATGTGGAATCTAAAGAATAGAATAAATGAACAGTGAAAATAGGAAAAATAACTCACAGACACAGACAATAACATAGTGGGTATCAGAGGGTAAGTGGGGAGGGGGTGCGGCAGGAGGGAGGGGTCCCAAGTGGTGATGGAAGGAGAACTGCCTCTGGGTGGTGAGCCCACAATGCAACACATAGATGGTGAAGAACTGTACATGTAGATGTAATTTTCCTAACCAATGTCACCCCAATAAATTTAATTTAAAAAATTGGAGATGATTTTTAAAGAACTATTCAGATTTGTGGGTGGCAAGAAGCAAGAATACGGCCAAGTCTCAGACCCAGCAGCCATTTAGTGGCCTTTTCATGTTGACAGATGGAAAAATATATTCTCAGTTTGCAGGAAAAGACAGTGAACCAAATTCTTCCCGTTGTCTGGATTTGAAGGAGCGTGTGGGGCGGATCTGGTGCCGGGGCACTGACAGTGAGCAGGGGAGCGAATGCTTCCAGACCACGAATGTCCCAGAAATTCACTTCTTTTTATGGAAACGGCTCCCTTTCTCTTTCTGTCTCAAGGTATCAAAAAACACGATCCGTCCAGGCACTTGTGCTCCCCAGGGGCAGTGCGAAGGGCTGTGCTGTGGAACTCAGGGTCCCTTCCATCAGTCTCTGAAGAGAAGAGATGCCAGAAATCCCCAGGAAATCGCAGCAGCGAAATGGAAGCTCGTCCCCCAGGCTCTGCAGGAGTCTTGCAGACACTTCTTTCATAAACAGAAGCCCGACTCTCCAAGGCCGCCTTGGGAGTGTGGGCAGCTGGGGCTGGAAAGTTCTGAATTATTCTGGGGACGGCACATCACAGCCACAGGCATTCTAAAAGGCAGGTTTTGTGAGAGCTACCAACTGTCAAACTTGGTTTTGGAAGTGTAACTCATATAAATAGTTAACGACTACAACAGTTGAGATTTATTCAGTCAAACAGTGTTCCTTTGAGCCCTAAGTGGGGGTAGAAAGATCAGCAAATAATGTCTGTGATGTATGAAGACCCATTTCCCCACCCTGGTGTTCTTAGTGAACGCACGGATGTTACGGGACGTGGGCGAGTGGCCATAGGTGCCCCCTTGACATTTTGATGCAGATGGCGTATGGCTAAAACGAGATGGCAGCAGACACCCAGAGGGGTCTAGGAGTGTGTGTGAGTGTGCCTGTATGGGATAAAGTTCTGGTGGGGGTTGGGACCAGACCACTAGCTCATCTCAGTCTTTGAAGATGGGAGTGTATATGACGATTGTGTGCGTATGCATGTGCACGCATGTGTGCACTTTACACCCACACAGACACACCCCCCAAACGTGAGTGGTTTGTTGGTTTGCTTGCTGCCATGCTAACTCCACCGTTGGCAGCACGGTCCCCTCCCAAATTCAAGACCCAGAACAACTGATCTCAGATGCCTGGCACTGGGCTTGGCGTTGACGAGGATGTGGGTGGAGCACCGGGTCTGGTTGTGATGACTTCCCCACACATGGTCACCACCCCGTCTTCTGGAGGTCCCCACTGCCCAATCCCAAGAGGACAGTGGACACAGGCAGGCAGTATCTCACCCGGTGGGGCAGCCCTGATGCTTGCCTTGGACTGTCCAGGTTTAATGAGAAAGGATTTTACATGAAAAAGGGAGGAGCTTTGATGCCATTTAAGAAAACGGGAGGGATGCTCACATTTGGGTCCTGACTGTAAATTTAACTTTCTCAATTACTGCCTTGGGGAAACGGGAACTGCTGTGGTTAGGGTAATAGATACAATCAAGTGTGCACGGTTCCCCCAGTACGTACACCAAGGCTTGTGACAATGGCATCTACACTGTCTTTCTCCTGTTCTCTGCATTCCCTGCACAAAAGCAGGGAGCTGCTCTTGGCTTTGACGTTTAATATGAAGCTGACCTTCACAGGCCGTTTTCTTCCTTTCTGTCCACCCAGATGCACACACACACACACACACACGTGCACGTAGGCACAGACACGTGCACGCAGGCACACACATTGTATTGTTATTCTGCCATCTCACAGGCAAAGTTCCAGAAGTACACTGGTCAAGGCCCTGCCTCAAGCAACGCTGGCCAGCCACGTAAGAGAGGTGACAGTCAACCCTGTTGGGGGGGCTCTCAGGGACTAAACATCTCTTGGTGGCTACACATTGTCATTTAGACAAGAAAACTTCTTACTGCGGAGCAGATCTCCTTTGCATTTGATGCCCATATACATTACTTAGGGTCTTTATTTAAAGAAAAGTGAAATGCATTTTCTTTTGAGGGGTAGAAGTTCCCAGAACTCTTCAGCCTGTGGTTGCCAACACGCCCTAGACTGCAGGTGCCCCACGGGCTCCGGCGGCTCCGCGGGGCCCGACCTCACGTCTCTGCGCAGCACACTGTGGCCACCCGTCCAGGTCTTCCCAGAAATGGGACTGCGCTATGTGCTCTGTGGGTCTGTCCTTGTCAGGTGTGTCTCACTTGACTTTCTAGCTCTCTACTGTCCTGTTTCTATTGTTTGCGGAGCTCAGTGCTTGGAATACCATGGCGGCCGAGAAGCATGGGTGAGATGGATGACGAGCGTACCTCAGGATTTCACGGTGGGTTTCATTGTGAAATTAATTTAGGGTGCGTCAGGGGAACCAGAGTGACCAAGTTCCTTTGCTATAAGAACCTGTCGGGGTGTGCGATGGCAAGGTGTGTCCTTTATGGGTCAGAGGACACGGAGCCTCCCGAATACACTGGTTCTTAGAACAGTGCTTGGTATAAAGTGATGTGTGTGATGTGTGTGTGTGTGTGAGCGGTTACTACTGCTGTTATTGTTGTTCTGTTTGTCTTTGGAGCACGTTTTCTTAGGATTTACGGGCACTGGAGTGTCACGACAACACACTTCTGGGAAAGGCTGACACACCCTCTCCCTGCATTAAGGGTGCCCACCGATCCATGGTACATTGATTAGGACTCTGAAGTAATTCCCTGTGGCTAGCCTGACGGTTGTCTTTGCTCTGCCTGTAGCTGTGGAGTTGGTTAGGAAATCACTGTGGCAACACAGATTTCAGGAGGCGTGCTTGATTTTAAGCAAATGGGGTCTTCTGAGAACCCCCAGGCACCCCTAAGCACCCAGTTATTTACTCAGGAGTGTTGGTGGGCTAATGGCATTGAAGAAGACCACCTTGGACCCCTCCCTGGTCCCATTTTATTGTCTTCATTTACTTGATGCATTTTAGAACCAGGAAGGACCCTGGTTCATGGTCTCCTCGTGTTCGTCAGAACCCGTGACACGGCACCCTCAAATTCTTCCTTTGACCCTGAGCTGTGTCAGTATTACCTTCCGTCACGGTCTGAGGGCTGACGTGTCACGTCCATCAAGGTCACGCTGGCACGTGCGCTTGCCGTCCTGTCTGAGCAGACCCTCGCTTCCTTGTCCTGACCATCCAGTCAGACCGGAAGTCACAAACCTTCGACAGCCCCTCCCGCCACCCTGTCAGACACCATCCGTCTGCCACATCCCTGCGGGCCATCGAGAGCCTTCCAGACTGTCCTAGACCGCCGCCTTGCTCTACCATTTCCACAGTGAACATCCTTCCGGAAGCGCCAATAGGCTGTGGCCCGGCTTAACCTGTGCGTGAGTCCTGTCATCGTCGTGCAAGAAGGGGCCGGAGGGCTCGGGGGGCCTCTGCTCCTGCGTCTCCTGTCAGGACTCTCAGCGTGCACTCGCAAAGGACCCCTTGTTTGGAATAAATTCTAGTACTTCATGGAACGTCAGGCTTTTGCTGACGGCTCTGTAGTCACCACTAGGTTCTCCTCCCACCCCCTCCCCTTCCCTTACACCTAATGCACCCCAGTTTGTCTGTATCTGGGCCCTGGGGAATCTCCCTGTCATCCATGGCAAACATAAGCGCCGAGGGCCCTGCGGTGGCCTTTGCCTACCTGCCAGTGTAACGTGCTTTCAAACTGCCGTCGGTGCTCCCAGATCTTGCCAAAAGAGAAAAGCTTCTTGTCCTCTGGACGTATGACTAGTAGCCCCACAGAAAGTTCCAAACGCACAAACACACATTTACAAGTAGAGTTTTAACACTGATTTTCGGTTGTCAAGTTGAGGAGACTTGAAGGTGAGTTTATTACAGCTCGAGAGGAGTTGGCCAACAATCGAGGCAAGTATTTTGGGGCTGGGGACTGTGTGAGGTCACTGTGCCCTCACACACGTCTCCGAGTGGCGATGCCACATGTAATCAGAGACAGAAGTCCGCGGTCTATTCCTGGAGCCGCCTCTGACTCAGCCCGCCGTCCGGGGCGATGCCTAGTGTTTCTGCGTTCCTCTTCCGTCTGTGGATGCGTGTTAACGCTCTGACCTTCAGGCGTCCTTGGATGCTGGGAGGTGCACAGTGCGGGCCCGCCGGCGGGGTGTGGAGGCACACGGAGGGGTCACAGTCCTGGCGCCGAGCCTGGGGTCCTTGCAGAAGGACGAAGGTGGCCGTCAGGCTGCACCCAGGAGGTGCCGTCAGCATGGGAAGGCCTGAGCCGCCTCCCCAGCTCGGGGTCTGGCTGGGGCACGCGCCGAGTGACGAGCCGTGTGGTTTTGAGCAGCTTAGATGTGCTGAGGACACACGTGTCCTAAAGCTTTGACAGGGCGTCCTATGACTGAAACTGGGTCTAGGCACGGGAGGGTCTGGGATGAGAGCCCTGCAGGCCCTCTCCAGACGGGCTGCAGGTGACAGGGACCCAGGTGCACGTGCTCAGATCCCCAAGGTGGGCCAAGGGGGGCGTGGCAGAGCCCTGGTCGTGTGCCAGTGCTTTCTTCCGTCCTCGTCACTGCGGTTCTGTGTAGTACTGCGAAGGACAACGTTAGAGGTCACAGGAAAGAGGCCGTGACGAGAGGGCTCCGGAAACAGGGCGCCTTCTGGTGGGGGTGGGGGACATGCAAAGGGACTTCTGTCCTGCGACACGTGACTGAAGATCACTAGGCAGCGAGTGGCTTGTGTGTAGGCGGACCAGATGTTTCGGTTTTAAGTGGGACAGAAAACCAGGGGACTGTCCCGTTCGAACGGTGCGCTCCATCAGCCCCCTTCTGTGACGTGTGTCAAATGGCATCGATAAAGACTCGAGGTGTGTGGCCAGGCCCCACAGCGACACCTGCTCCACGAAGGGGGTGTCCTTCCGCGCTGACAGCCGAGAGGCTCGGTCTAAAACGACTCCCTCTAATCCAGCCGTTCGCCGGAGGCGCGGGCTGCGTTTCTCGCCTTTGGAGCGGCAGGGAGCGCAGGCCCAGGGTTGGGTCCTCAGTGCGGGGGCCACGGAGGGCTCGTCCCCAGGGTCCCAGGACTAAATGGCATACTGTCACTCAGCAGACCCGGTGGGCGGCCTGGAGCGTAGAGTGACTTTCACCAGTTAATTCTGACGGGCATGTGAAGACAGCCAGGGCCAGAGCCAGGTCCCCCTGGACCAAGGGGGGCATGCCAACGGAACTGAGGCAGGGACAGAAACAGAAGATTCTAGAAAGCTTTGTTCTTCCTGCTGGGTTCCAGAAGCCTTACACTGGGGGTTTAATAACCACGGTGATGTTTGTGGAAAGCTAACTGCATACCAAGTGACGAGAGAAGCGCGTGGGGTATCGTCGTGGCACTCGTTCTACGACGCTGGCAGTGCTACCCCGTGTGGCGTGTGCTGTCGTGCACAACAGGGCAGCAGGGGGACTCACAGCCGGGTCACCTGGCCTCATCCCAGCCCTGCCACCTCTGAGCTGCGTGGCTTTGGGCGTTTTTCTTAGCCTCTCTGAGCCCCAGTGCCTCCTTTATAAAATGGGGCTACAATAGCTCCCCATCTTTCAGGGCTGTTATCACGGTGACATTGTGGAATAAATGCCCAGTGCTTCGCTTGCTGCCCGATAGGCGGTGACTTTTAAACGTGGACGAGTCGCCGGGTGTGCAGAGCTTACGAAGGCGACCTCACAGGACAACAGGTTGGTGTGATTCCGGCCCTGCCCCCCGAGTGGGGTTGGGGCTTTGCGAGGACAGGTTGGAGGTGCCCCTGAGGGGACGGGGGCCTGAGGTGACAGGGGCCTGTTCCTGGGGGTCCGACTTGGGCTGAGGCTGCTCAGATGGCACCTGAGGCCATCTGAAATGCGTGGGACAGTGACAGCACCCCGGGCCCCGGCGTGCATCGAGGTTCAGGACAAGGACGCCGTGAACTGGGATGCGTCGTACGCGGAATGACTGCCTTTGCTGGAGCTGGACCGGCCCTGCGGCTCAGGGCCAGCACGGACAGGGAGTCACGTACAGACGCCGGCGGGCCGCGCTCTGGGCGCCTCGGCCCCACACGCGTGACGCAGTCAGCGAATGGTCCAGTGTGTAACGTCCACTGCGAGCTCTGCTGGGGAAGGACCTCCCGTTGTCCTAACAGATGCTGCGTGGACGCGGGCTGACGTGTCCCAGACGCCTTGGGGGGACTGCCACCCCACAACATCCATGGATCTCAGCATCGTGGAGACCAGCGGGGCTGCGTGAACAGGGCCCAGCCCCGTCCCTGAGGCAGTCCCCCTGTCACCGCATCACCAGCAGGGGGTTTCAGGTTGAGCCAAAGGACCCAAGGAGCGTGGGGACAAGCAGGTGTAGTCACTTATCACCTCCGCTCTTATTCAAAACATGCTGATTGTAAAAGGAATGCGTGCTCGTTGGAGAGTATTTAGGGGAAACGAGGATCACACGAGTCAGCTAACGTCTCACTGAGCTGCCAGGAAGGATTCGCTGTGAGTTTTTGGAAAGGACTCTGGTCTGATGTCACCTGTAGTGGATCGGTACCCATGCAGGTGCGTGTACGACAGGGACCGTGCGATGGGAGCCACTGGCGTCCTGGTCTCTTGTGCCTTCTCCGCTGACACATGCTGTATACACGCCGTGTCACTCAGTACAACGCTGCCTTCCATCTCGTGTCGTGTATTGGGACGTGAGGAATGACGGGGTCACTCTAACAGCGAACAGTCAGTTCCTTTAAGGTGTTCCCTATCATAAGGCACGTGACGACGAGTGTGCTTGTCTCTGAATCTTTGGCTCTGCCTCCGGTCGGCCCCTCCGGACAGATGCCCAGACGCGCCGAGGGGTCCGTGCGTCCGCTCCGCATGCCACTCCGCATGCCACTCCGCGTGCCACTCCGCGTGCCACTCCGCGTGCCACTCCGCGTGCCACTCCGCGTGCCACTCCACGTGCTGCTCCTCTGCTTCCACCTGGGCTAGTTTCTAGTATTTATCTGTAGTTTCTCATGTTAATTCTGGAGCTACCGTTCTCATTACAGAAATGCCAATCAGACTGAAATATGTACGGTGAGAAGGGCGTCTCCTGTCCTCAGTTTCACTTCCCTGCGGTAGCTCCGGTGACAGAGCCGACGTGGGCCCAACCCCTGTCACGTTGATAAAATTGTACCCATGCAGAGGCGAAAGTGAGTGTTTATGATACAATTAGAACCCTATGCTACTCGTTACCCGCCAACGCCTTCTTTTTAAATTAAATGCAGACGTGCTTCTGTGTCAGTGTGTTTAGAATCTGTTTCTGTGGGTGCGAAACGATGTACTTCGCTATTTCTTACCCAAAAGGGGGCACCGACCGTCCGCGTGTGTTCGCCTTTGACCAGTCCTGCAGGCTCCGCTCCATCTCATTGCTTCTGATGGCCGTCCCCAAGCTGATTTTGGACACACTGTACTAATTTACACTTCGGTCAAAAGGCCGCAGTGTGGCATTTCCTCCCATCAGCGCCGAAGCGGGCGTTACTGATGTTTTACTTTCCCCCCACTTTCTGTGAAGTGCAAAGCGTCTCCTTCTTAGTTATAATTTTCATTCTTGGGTTTCTCTTCTCTTTCTTTTATTGATGTTTCTGGGGTTTCTTACAGGTAGTTGTTTTATGTCCTTGTCCTGTCGGAAATGACTGTGGATTGTGATGTCGCTTTCTGGTTTATCCACTGTATTTGGATGGAGACAAGGACATAAAAATGTTCCAGTATCTTTTACCTTAAGACAGCAATGCTTACCCCACTCTGCCACTTACTGCCTTAGTTTCCTCTTTCTCTTTCCAAACCAAGTCTGTGTGCGACCTCAAATTGAATTTGGCCAACACAGAACTTTCCTCCCCATCTCATCAGCTCGACCCACCAGCGGGTCCAGGCCCAGGTCTTGGAGATCTTTGTCATTCTCGCCTTCGGGGCTCAGAGGCTGTCCGTGAGTCCATGCTCCAGCTCTCGCTCCCCCCGTCCCCACACTGCCTCCCCGGGCAGGCTGGCATCGATAGCGGCTGCTGCTTGGGAGCCCCTGCTCCATCACTGCCATTGCCACCCAGGACCGGGCATCGTCTCTCAAATATGTGCCTCAGTCCCTTCACCCCGCTGACAGGGCTCCACAGGAGCAAGATGCAGACTGTTAACCCGGATATCCACAGATCCCTGTCGCTGCCTCCACCCTGTCCTCACCTTGAGCCCCTGTCCTTTCTGTGGCAGCCACACCAGCCTCCTGCAACCAGCCAAGGTCATTCCTGCCCTGGGGTCCCCTGCCGGCTCTCCCTCCCACTTCCGCCCTTCCTGGCTATGTCTGGCTCCGTCATATGCAGATCCCCGTCTCAGTGTCACTCCCTGTCTCATGGCCCTCTTCTGATTGTCCCTGAGTTCTCTGTGACGTCTTTCAATCAATGGACGCGTGACCTAGCCCTAAGCTGCACTCGTGGCTCTGCTCCGACACCGGGCAGACGTGTGTGCGTGTCCCTGATGCACGCTGCGTGGGCGGGTCCCTTCCCGCTACACCTGCCCTTGTGTTGGTGACCAGGCCTTTCCTCTGTGGCTCCGTCGGGCTGGAATGCGCGAGCCTGTGCATTGTGTTTTGAGATCATTTCTCCCCCGCTGTCCTCGAGGCCCGTGTGGGCCGCAGGCCTTTCTCCGACCCCTTTGCTGTGCGGCCTCTCCTGTCTTCGGGTTCCTGCCGTGCTGTCCACTTCTCACGGACACTTACTCTTTGCTTCCTACCTCACAGCCGTTGATGGCTTTGCCAACAGAATTTAAGAGTCTTGGTGACACAAAGGATGGGCTTGTTAACCTGTGTCCCCTGCAGCGCCTAGTGTGGCATCACACACACAGTGGGGCCTCGCACACACAGTGGGGCCATCGCACACACAGTGGGGCCTCGCACACACAGTGGGGCCATCGCACACACAGTGGGGCCTCGCACACACAGTGGGGCCATCGCACACACAGTGGGGCCTCGCACACACAGTGGGGCCATCGCACACACAGTGGGGCCTCGCACACACAGTGGGGCCTCGCTGAGCATGGGCCTCGCTGACCCCCTTCTTGCTGTCGCAGCTGCGTCGCGGTTTGAGGCTGATAAGAATGTCTCACGCATATGCTCTGGTCTCGTTCTGGTTTCGGGAAAAAAATCCCCCTTCGCCACCTGTTAGAACTCTCTGGATTCTGGACCGGTGTGGGGTGGGCCGTGGAGACGGAGGTCATCAGGTGTGTGCTGCGGGTTTGATCTGGGAGTACCTGGTGGCGGTTCTATCTAAAATCGGGGCTACTCCTTCTCCCCAACTCTACACTCATTAGGACATCTTGGAAATGGTCCCCCAGCTTCTGTTTTCCTTAATTTGACAAGCCCGTGTTGGCCCTGCTTGTCTCCTGGGGTATCTGCAGGGACTGTCACATTGCTAGCTTCCTGATGAATCGGGCTGCTGGTAGCTGACATCTCTGAACTGCCGTGGCTGGTGACATCACCGCAGGGTGTCTGTGCTCTAAGTGACAGGGCCTGACACTCAGCTTCCTCCTGCTGCTTCAAGGGCCGAGGAAGGAGTGCCCGCGGGCCGCAGGCAGGCCTCCGGGAAGGGGGCACCCTGGGGGGAGGTTCCCCTGGCTGGGCGGGGGTGGGGTGCTGTCACATTTGCAGGCTCCTGGAAGGTCCCCTGTGAGAGGCACCCGCCGGCCGACGCCCTCCCTGAGACGGGCTCCTGCGCTCACCCGGGCAGCGCTTTGCCCGCTCCGGCCTGGCTGCCCGGTCCTCTCCTACCCGGGGACTCAGACCCTCTGCGGGGCCGCGGGGCCCGAGGACCTTCTCGGAAGTCAGCGGCCTAGTTAGAAACATCATGTGTTTTCCTCTCCTGGTTTCCTTCGTGTCACGCCATGGCCGGTTTCCCATCTGTAATTCTCCCTGTTCCGAGCCATCACACATTTCCTCGGACACGCCGTTTTTGGGGGGCTTCCCGTACACTGTGCTCGGCTTAAGCATGAGGCACATTTTTTAAAGAAGCACGGACGAAGCTCAGCGGACCCTTCCGTTCCTGGCGGGGTTGGTCCCCGTGCTGTGCAAGCAGGTGGCAGCTTCAGGCTCGGGGGCACCGGGGTGGCCAGGAGGGAGACCAAGGCCCCTGTTACGTCACGGCTTAGTGGCCCGTCACTGACAAATCTTACCGAAGCCTGGAAGCATCCACCGTATTAGAACTTTCTCTGTTTAAAAACAGCCATTTCTCCCTTTTTGTCTCTTTTGGGAAAACCCAGGCAGGAGGGCGCCGGCGGGCTGGTGCATTAGAACGTTAAAGAGACGCACCCCTGGGGGATGGGCTGACGGGAGGGCACCGGCTGGGCAGAGGAGGCGACGCCCATTCCCCAGTCCTCATGTGGGACCCCGAGGGCGCTCAGGGAGTGTGACGAGGACGCCCCCAGAAGGCCGCTGACCCAGAGGTGAAGTAACCGCACCCACAGCGACACCGGCTCGCGGGTGGGGAGCACTTCCGTGAGCTCGGGGCGTGGGGTTCAGTGTTCAGCGACCCTCGTCCGCCCGGAAAACGGGATATGTAAAATGGGAGAGGGGAAGTGACGGGTCCAGAATGGCAACGGTGCCCATGCAGATCTGAGAGACCCAGGTCTGTGTGCTTAAGGAGTCCGCCCAAGCTCACGACCTCCGACGTCTGTCCCCGAGGGGCTGAGAGGCGATTCTGGCCGTTGGGATTGGGCATCGTGGGACCCAAATGTGCTCCTCTCGGCTGTGGCCAGAAGTCAGCCTGCTGCTGCTCCATCCCGCTGACCCAACAGGTACAAACCTGTGGCCGCTCCCCACCTGTCCCAGGTCACTTGAGCACAATAAACAAGGTGCTCGGGGCCCAGGACAGGGTCTGAGCTCGCTGTGCTTAGACCTCCTGTGTGTGGGGGTGGATGGGGAGGCGTGGC
The DNA here is from genome assembly GCA_004026885.1 of Lyroderma lyra. Lineage (NCBI taxonomy): Eukaryota > Metazoa > Chordata > Mammalia > Chiroptera > Megadermatidae > Lyroderma > Lyroderma lyra. Next base: position 11,223 of record PVJL010020186.1, read on the forward strand.
AGGGAAGAGACGTCCTGCGGCCTGGCTAGAACAAGGCTGATGGGACAAAGTCAGCAACGATGCCCAGAAGTGACACGCGAACCCCCGAGAACCCGGTGTGTCACGCGTGGAAGGTGAGGCAGGGAATCGCTGCCTGGAGCTGATTCCCGATCAAAGTGAGGCAGAAGTTCTTCATCTTGGCTCCTTTGGGTTACCCTGGCCCCCCAAAATGCCAGAAGGGCGAACAAGCCATTCATCAGACACACGTGACTATAAATGACTCGCTAACAGGTAAGACGAACCGCACCAACAGGCCGGCAGCGTGATGTGGGCGGAGAGGAGGGCAGACGCCCCAGCTCGGAGCAGGTGACCCGGCAGCGGCCAGGCCCCCGCAGTGCGCCCACCCTGCGCGGGGGCGGGGAGCTACGGTCCTCCGTTTGACAGAGCAGGACGCAGAGGGCAGAGAGGAAGAGCAGTGAGTGGAGGAGGCCGCGAGGGAGCTGCACGAAGAGGCAGCTCGCCAGGAGAAAGCCATGCTGTAGAAGCTTCCAGAAGGGTGGGAGAAGTAGGGCGAGCACTGCCCTTTCAATGGACTCCATGCGAACCCTCCTTTGTGCAAACAGGGTCCCCTCTCCGTCGGGATTCATAGCCGAGCCTCCCGCCGCCTGTCGCATGCGGACACGGTCATCAGCCCCCGGCCGCCCGGGACATCCTAAGCTGGTAGCAAGGCGGGTCACCCCAAATGGTTGTGACTTGCAGCCATGGGGACAGGAGAGGGGGACCTCAGCTCCCCACTCGGGCCTCTCATCAGCCCAGCGTAGGCGAAGATGCTGTTTGGGCCACACTAATGTCCCCCATGAGCCACGGTGTGCGGCACGCAGCCCTGACCGTGGTGGCCACTCAGGGCAGCTGGGCGCAGACCTGGCCCGTGTGTCACCTCCCGGCTCCCTCCGGCGCACACGCCGGCTCTGCGGCAGCAAGGCCACCATGTTCTCTCTGTGTCCCCCCGCCCCGGGGTTGACGAGGTTGACGATGGACTTTGGAGAATTCATTTTGTCCGATTTCATGCACTGAGAGTGCCCAGGCCTCCGGCAACCGTCCGCGGTGCGCGAAGGGACCTGACACGGGACTTTCTCCGAGCCCCAGTCCCTGGCCCTTGAGTCAGGACGACGTTAGCAGGAGGTGCATAATCAATGGATCCCCCAAAATTGCATTTTAGCAAACTTATTAACTGTACCGACTACCTGTCAGGAACTGTGCCGTGGTGGTTGGGGACGTGAACTGTCTTTTAAAAAGAAGCAGATGTACATCTCCC
>PVJL010020187.1:0-12433 GCA_004026885.1 Lyroderma lyra
CACGCACGCACTGCCAGCTCACACCCTGGCGGACGGCACAGTGGGTTTGTTGAGAAGCGATCCCCAAGCCCGTCTTCCCTGAGTCATTCTATGTTTTGGCCGAGAGACTGGCTGTGGCTAATGGACTCTCCACTGTGCTGATGGCGAAACAGCCCAAATCTGGTTTTTCAACAAATAAAGTGCTCACTTGTGTGGAAATGCACGTACGACCAGAGGTCGAGGATCGTTCCAGCTGATGTCAGAGAGATCTCACGTGGTTGTTCTGCAGGTTCAGGGCTGGGATGTGGGCAGCGGTGCTGAGGGACTGGTGGCTTTGATTGTGACTGGTGTCATGTGTACATAAAAAATCAAATGTTTAGGTCAAAGGAAGACAGGAGAGCTTGGAACTAACGTAGGATGTCCTCCTCTCCACCCCAAACGTGTACAGTGTCTTGAAAACATACCTATTCGGGACAAAAAAACGTTTTATTAAAGGATTCCCGATGTGGTTGAAAATGTCACTATTATTCATAAATAGGGCCTTTTATTCTTTTCATCATCCATGGGTTATGCTTGGGGAAGATTACGACAAGGAAATTACATTCTATACCACACTGGGAAATGAGTTACTGAGTCTTACGAATAATCACTGGGCAATTAACAAGCCGGTAAGTAGCACCTATTATACAAAAAATACCAATAATGACCCAAGTCTCTGCTAAGAACTGAAACCAGAGAAACTGAGCTAAACGGGACCGAGGTGACAACCTTGTTCAATAGGACACGGAAACTGTGTGGTCACAGCCTCGCTCCGGCCTCTCTCCCTGGACCCTTTCGGGGCACACCAGCTGGCTGCCACCGGCCCTCCCTCTGAGGTGTTGTCCCCCTCCTGCTGTGACCTCGAAGGACAGACCAGCAGCTATGCGGAAGGTGCTGAGTGACCTGGGAGAGAGAAGGCGCTGACACCGGAGTGCTGGCTGTTTCTGTCAGCGTCGGGTTGGGGACATGAAGGAACAAAGGATTGAGAAAGCAAAAAGGAAGCCGTGAGCTAGCGACACTGAGAGAGACACCGCGGGACGCTGGCCGTGAGGGTCGGGGGACAAAAGGACGGGTTGGAAGGCATCAGGACCCAGACCACCCCGCGGGACTGTGTGGGGAGCGGGCTCTCCAGGGTTAATGTCAGTGAGAGCATGAACGTTCTAGAAAATCAAACCAAGTGCTCCTGGAACAGACTGCTGCTTTGAAGAGTGAGGCACTGTGGTGGGGACAATGTTGACAGGAAGAACAAGCAAACAGGGAGAAGCCATCTCGTCCGCCACCTCGTGCCCTCCAGTCTCCCTAGTGTTCCGTGATGGACGAGCCCAACGGGGAGCAAAGCGGAAACGTGAGGCGATGGAGCTTGCAGAGTTCCAGCCCAGGCGCCACGGGACGCTTAGAAGTCTGTGCCCTAACGCCTCCTGTGCCCTAATGCCTCCTGTGCCCTAACGCCTCCTGTGCCCTAACGCCTCCTGTGCCCTAACGCCTTCTGTGCCCTAATGAACGCCTTCTGTGCCCTAACGCCTTCTGTACCCTAACACTTTCTACTTCAAGCTGGGAAACCCCAATTCTTCAAACCGCTGACATGAGGACACCACTCACCGCAGCCCATTCACCAGTGCAAGGGACATGGTCACAGTTAGGTTCGCAAGAGCCCTCAGCGATCGTCAACATCTGACTTTCTCCTACCGAGCCGTTTCGATCAGTCACCCTGGGTTCATGTCAACGGTATGATGGCGCGGGTCAGAGTTGCCATGTAGACATCGGTGAGTACATATTAATAAATGAACAATAATTATGTTCTTCCACGTTTCTCATAATCATGTCTTTCTTCTAATCATTCACTTGCCCTTTTAATTACTTATTTTCCTGGAGCCGAGGGGTTATCATTCAAACCGAGTTCGGAGCTCCTGTGAACTTCTTAAAGATAGGAGACCGATTACACACCGGGTCACAAAGCATCAGCAACGCCGAGACTGACCAAAATGGGGGTGCCGCCAGGGCCCGGGGGATAGTGCGACACGTGCAGTAGCCCAGATGCAAGCACCAAAGAGAGTGCTGTGAGCGGGGGGTCGTGTTTCCCCTTTGCGTGTGACTGATGTCCAGATGAGGCACGTGTCAGCCTCGGGAGACGCTCAGCCACAGCTAGTCCCAGATTCTAGTATAAATCCTCATTTTACAGTTCAAGAAATGGGTTCAGAGAGATTAGTTTCCTGTTCAAAAACCAATGACTAACAGAGGTCAGGACAAAATGGCCCGTCCCAGGGCGGACATACAAGCACCGTGCAGTTCAAGTGCACGGATGGCCCCTCCACCAGCCACGTCCCCACCTCGCGTCACTGCTCCGCGGTCGCTGCAGACACAGCCACGTAACGATGGCCGCCTCTTCTTTACTAAGGAGCTGCCGTGCCACACGGTGCGCCCCGCGGGCGCTGGTGCTCAGCAGACCCGTACAAAGGATCTTCTGGTCCGACCGGAGCTTTTTTTTGTTTTAATTCTCAGGCCTTAAAAAGAATATTTTAAGTCTTTTATAAATAATTTGCAGAACAAAGAAATAGTGAAAATTAGCCTCATTAGGAAACTTAATAAGAATTTAAACATAGACAACCTAAATGTTTTCTGAAAAAAGAAACATATATGAGGAGTATACCACAATGTACTCTTCATTGTTTACATCTGGCCAACTATATACATTTACATTACCCACCGGGCCTCTTTACGAATTTCTATTTTTTTCCAGTCTTCTCTACTGCTGATATTTTGTGACTCAGTATATAAGTGATCTCCTATCTTCTAAAATCCTCTATTTTTCATTTTACATGGCTGGATACTTGCTGGACGGCCCTCGTTTATCTCACATGGGAAATGCACTTTGAATGAAACTTACTCTCATCGAGTCGTGCACGAATGGAACTTTGTCTTGTAAGTAATAAATCCAGATTTCAATGCATCGCTAATACGTCTTAATTTCTCTTGCACATGCTTTGTCAAAATGCAATATTAAAAAATATTTGACAGCTAATTATTTTGACGGGATGAGAAAATGAAGAGTAGTCAATCTTAGTTGCTCCACAATTGTTTTTATTTTTAAATTTGTAAAGATTGATTTCAATAATTGACCTAATATTTTTTCCTTTGTTTCCTCCAGTCACCTGTTTTTAGCTTTTGCCAAATTATGTGTCTCCCATATCAAGTAATTTTGTGCATAGACATCATAAAGATGGAGCGATCCTGTCACATGTTCTTTTTGCAAAGAAATTTTTCCTATTGGATAAGAAAGCCGGTGGAAACCAATATTTCCTTTGTGTTTTAGAAATGCATTGTTCACTTCTTGAATGTTGAATTGAGCAAATGTATCTAAGATATTTTCTTCTGATCTTTCCGGAATGCGACCCACTGCACCATCGTCGTCAACGTCTCAATTGCTATTAAAGCCTCCTTGCGTTCATCTTTTGATTCATCTACTAACTGTGAAACATACTCCTTCGGATAGTTTCTTCTCTTCACTCTGATGGGCAGGAGTGAAAATTCTGAATTCTCAACTACATTCAATCTTAACTTAAAATAAATTAAAATCATAGCATCTCTAGAAATCTTTTCCACCTGCTTGAAAGATGATTCGATGACTTAGACAACAAAATAAAAAAACCTGAAAGACAATGCAGGAGTGACATTTTATTTCAATTCTACATCATCCTTTGGGTAACTCCATTATTTTTCCATGATGCACTGGTTTTTTTTTTTTTTAGCATAGTTGAGAACAATTGATGCATAATAATGACATAATTGTGAAGAAGATAAGAGAACAAAATATTTAAGCTATAGGAAACATAGAAACAATAAGATCTCACAATCTATTTTACATTCCTAAAGGAACCAAATGAACCCAAATACTAATGGTATGATAGAATCTGTTTTATTCCAATTTTTAAAGTAGTGAACCATTCTCTTTGTATTTTGGGAAATTCCTAAGAAAAACTAAAAGTTATGACATATCAATTCCTACAAAGGGTTAGAAATACCGATAAAGAAAACTCAGTCTAAAATTGGGTTTCATGAGCTCTGAGTGTATGTCAAAGGTTAATAAATATACTTTGTTCTTAAAATGAATGCATATAATTAGATAAAACACTTTGATTGCAAAAATGAAAACAAACTTTTCCAAGAAGCAAACTGACATTAAGAAACATATATGTGTTTTAACAAAGCTTCTAGACATTAGATAGAAGTATTTGTCAGTAACATTTTTGTCCTGCATTTTTAATTTTCTTCCTTAGGGTGGGACCGATAGAAGACAGACACAGATGCATTTAGAGAATACTTGTTCTAAAGAAGAAAAAAAAATCTGCAAATTGGTCTTACCGTAACAGCAGGAAATCCACCTAAAATCCTGCAGAATACTTACTGCAGGGCAAAGATTTCACATAATTCATCACTATGTGAGTTTTCATTGGAATACAACCAAAACTTAATAGTGTTTTAGATCATAATCACTTATATTACACAGGATTTACCATAATGAGAGTTCCATTCCTGTGGGTGGATTATTTGGTCAAATACTCTATAAAAAACCTAGAAGTTTCTTAAAAAGGCAAACTGTCCCCCTCATTTTCAGATCTGTGTTAGCATATTTGTGCCTGGTTCTGCTTAGAGATTAATTACTGAGACAGATGACTAGTGGTCCCTTTTACTTGTGACACATGAACTCTAATGAATATTTTCATGTGAGAACTCTCTCTCCATACAAATCTGTGCTGAATAATGAAAATGGACAAGCATTTGCTTTATTATCTATCAAATATTCCAACAGGTGTTTTGATCTGTTGCTGTTGCATTTATAAGTATTTTACTCCCAAGTTATTTTCCTTTTTTCAAGTGCTTTTGAGACAAAACTAGTCAGTTATAACCCCTTTAGGCAGTTTTTCTGTTGATAATGGAACAATTTTCCCAAGCTAAGGCGTTAGCTATTTCTATTTGTTAAATATGCTATTTGCTATTGTTAAAAAAAATAAGGAATTTAAAAATAAATTTTATTTAAAAGAATCTCAGGTAAAAGATAATAGACAAAAGAAATGCATAGCTAGCCCTACTATTTCTAAAATCCCATTAAAATGAGAATAAAGACATGGCTTTAAAGGCACAAATGCACAGAGACAAAGCTTTAGAAAGGTCACAAATACAGATTGTTGGAAGCTAAGGGAAGATGGGTGCCATGACGGGCGGATGTGGCCACCTGTACAGAGGACAAAAGAGCCTGGGAAGCTGCCATCGCAACAAGAGAAATCTAAAAACTCAGTGAAAACGTCAAAGGATAGAGTTAAAGAACTGTTCCCGAGTGGGAAGTCACCGGAAATGAAAAGGAAGAGAAAACGCGCACACGCAACAAGAGGACAACACCAGGAGGTTCGATGTCCAGATGACAAAGTCCTGGAAAGAGGCAAGAAAGGAGCTAGAGGAGGAGAAGTCAGCGAAAGGATCCAGGACGGTAATCGAAGACGTAACAAAAGACAGTTCACCAGACTGGAAAGCATTTGTGGGTCGAAGGCCCATTGTATGCACAATAAAATAAACGAGAACAGACTTACCTAAGTTACACGCTTGAGAAATGCATCAATCCCGAGCGCATGCGCACACACGCGCACACACCCACGCACACACACCCGCGCACACATGTACACACACATGCACACACACGTGCACACACACGCACACACGCACACACACACACACACACGTGCACACATGCACACACGCACGCACACACACGCACACACACAGGCGCACGCGCACATGCACACGTGCACACACACACGCACACACACAGGTGCATGCGCTCACGCGCGCACACACACGTGCATACACAGGCACATGCGCACACGTGCACGCGCGCACACACACATGCACACACATACACACACAGGCGCATGCGCACACGCGCACACACACGCACACACACACACATGCACACACAGGCATGCGCGCACACGTGTACGCACACACACAGGCACACGCGCACACGTGCACGCGCACACACACGTGCACACACATGCACACACACAGGCGCATGCGCACACGCACGTGCACACACACACACACACACACACACACACACATTTCTAAAGCAAAGAACAGGGTGGGGACCCACTTGGAGAAGCAGACCGGCTTTAGTCCAGTCTGCAGGACTCAGGCAAGTACAGTGCTGGAGGGCAATGGAGCAGCGTTTGCTTAAACTTTCTGCAGGAATTTGGATGATTTCTCATAAAAATATCAGGTTCGGGTCATACCGAGTGAGATGACTGCGGGTCGGTTTAGACTCTGGGGAGAAACTCTGAATTTGTAACACAGAAAACTCAGCAAGGATGCCAGGCAAGGACTGCGGAGACGTTTGTCCACGAGCCTCGCAGCAGGTCAAAGGTGACGGGAGGCGGGATGCCACGCAGATCGCGGGCGGCAGCCCTGCACCGGCCCAGGGGTGGACCCAGAGGCACCGGTGGGGTGGGAGGTCGGAAGAGCGCCCGAGCACGCTGACGGCGGGTGGGAGGGTGAGCGGGGTTTCGTTCTCGTCTTCAATCTGGAACATTCACTGATGACGCCCAAAACAGAAAACAATTAAGCGATAGCAAAAGACGCAGAGCCTTCTGTGACCGACGGGGGCGTACGACAGCATCAGCTGAAAGACGGGAAAGGCGCCCCGAGTCGCAGCGCTGCCCTGGAAACAGGTGGGCCAAGCGCTCAGAGCTGCGCCCCCCGCCCACCCCCATGCCCCTCGCCTGGGGACTTCTGTGTGTCGCGTGGTAACTGTTCTCCTCCCGCCTCCGAGCATCCAATCTGATACTTCAGAACGAGGTACAAAGTGTTAGTGTAAGCAGATGCAGGTTTTACGTGAAGAGCTCACAGAATCGCATAATAACGGCCCGAGAACGCTGCGTCGCAGGACATTCACACCAAGTCGCACGTGTGCGTGTGAGCGCGTGTTTCCTCGCCGCATCCGAAGGCGTCTCTGAGGCCAGTGTCGTGCTGCATGTCGTCACCTGCTGCTGAAGGTCACAGCCAGGTTCTCGTAGCTGTGTCTGAGCCTCGTGCAGCACAGCCGCGGTCACCGAGCCCGGGACGTGGCTTCCCTCTGCTATCACTTGTCTGGGAAAATCGAGAGGAACCGTGCAAAAGGGTTCGGCCCACGTGAGACCCAGGGCTCTGCCGTGAGTGCACCGTGTGGGGAACGTGGCTGGAGGTCAGGAAACCGGAGCTCTCGGGGAGGGGGCTGTGTCACAAGTTAAGCGACCCCCGTGGGACGTGGGTGACACCGGGGCCCTGGTGAATAAGCCCTCTGCTGTGAAGACGAGGCTAGCACGGGCCCCGAAACACGCAGGTGGTAGATGGGGGTGCCTCCGAGGGCCGACACGCGAGGGGAGCCCGTGTCCAGCTCTGTGCACACGCTCCGTCTCACGGCTTCCTCGGCCCGGTTCTTGGTAGACCCGGCTCCTTCTCTCGCCTCCATGAGCCTTTGTCCCACCTGCTCCCCAGCCCGCCTGGTGATGGCTTTTCCGTCCTGCTTCAAGTGCCCCCCTTCTGGGCAGCCAGAGCTCCCCATTTGACGGGGGTTCCCTCGCCTCCCCTCCCCCCTGGAGACTGGGGTGCCTGAGGCTGGGGCGTTCCACTGCTTCTCCTGCCCCGGTCCCCGGCAGCTTCCTGAGCTGCCCGGAGACACAGTCCCCGCCCGGTCCCTGCAGTGAGCCCCTTCGTGCACGCACACTCCCGATCACCCCGTGACTCGCGCTGTCCCCCGCTGGCTGCCCCAGTGCAGCCCACTTCCCTCACGCTCTTCACGGGACACGACACACAGCTTCCCCGTTGGTCCCAGCGAGGCACCCGGAATGGACCGCGTGGGATGGGCCGGCTAGGACGCACGACGTGGCTATAGCTGTGAGGACAACGACGGAGTGTCCAATGGTGAGGAGTGAGACGTCCACGTGGCTTGCTGGGAATGAGCCATGAGTTCGCGGAAGAAAATGATGGGAAGGGCAGGTGGCAGACGATCCGCAGCATTGGCGTCTGGCTCCTGGCGGCTTCGATTTGTTTCCTGTGAATTTAAGTAAGTAAACGTAGCGGACAGAGAAATGAATGGCAGCGCTTGAATTCAAGCAGGCATCACTTGGGGACCCGCATTTCTAAGCTCTCTGCTCCCTTGGCCCCTGGCGCCCTCAGATACCGAGTGACAATATCACATCAGAAAACATCATTGTAGCGTGAGAGAGGTCCGAGCGCCTGTGAGCGGGGAAGGGGCTGAGTCTCCGCCTACCCTGGGGGCGAGTTCCTCCCCGCTTTTCTCTGCAGGAAAGGAAGCAGGAAATTCTCGGTTAGAAACAGTTTGCCGTTTTATCGCGAGTTCGTATTAAAACTTGAGTAAGCACAGATGCTTTGAGGAGGTTTGCTATTATTGTTGAATATTCACGTCACTAAATAGTGTATCTGTAGTAAGAGAGTGAGTCGGGTGTAGTCAGAGCAAAGTAGAAACCAGGAAAAAAGCAGAGCCGATCAGAAGGGAGAGAAACGAGAAGCTAGCGGGCAAAACGGGAAACCTAGAGGGGCGGAAGTTCGTCCTTCTCTAATCGGATTTCAGCCGCCCGATTGAGGTCAGTCACGAGCTCACTGTGACTCTCCAAGGGCATCTTGTGTGTGTGGTCACTCACTCCCTCACTCACTCGTTCATTCGTTCGTCCGTCCGTCCCTTCAGCCCCGCACTGGGCGCCTTCTCCGTAGCTCGTACTCACACTTTCGCTGCTGGGGACTCGCAGGAGCCGCGTACGTGCACGCGCCGTGGCCGAGGGACACGGTGGGGGAGCACAGCACACCAACAGAAGTTCCAGTGAGAGAAAGGAAGAAAGGGAGAGATGGTGACCGTCAGGTTAGGCAGGGGTGCCCAGGGTGGAAAAGGCCTTCCTGCAGGAGGGACAGCAGTGTGACAGGAGGGACTCCCAGAGCAAGGTCTCAGGGAAAGGCACGCCGCTGAGGGAGCTGAGGGTCAAAGGGCGCACTGGGCCGACTGGGGGCCACGCTGGGCCAACTGGGGTCTGCACCAGGTTGACTGGGGTCTGCGCCGGGCTGACTGGGGGCAGCACTGACTGGGGTCCACATGGGGCCGACTGGGGTCCACGTGGGGCCAACCAGGGTCCGTGCCGGGCTGACCGGGGGCAGCACCGACTGGGGTCCACATGGGGCCGACTGGGGTCCACATCGGGCCAACTGGGGGCTGTGCCAGGCCGGCTAGGGTCCACGTGGGGCCGACCAGGGTCCGTGCTGGGCTGACCGGGGTCTGTGCTGGGCTGACTGGAGACAGCACCGACTGGGGCCCACGTGGGGCCGACTGGAGTCCACACCGGGCCGACTAGGGGCCGCGCCAGGCCGACTAGGGTCCACGTGGGTCTGACCAGGGTCTACGCCAGGCTGACTGGGGGCAGCACCGACTGGGGTCTGCGTCATGCCGACTGGGGTCCACGAGGGGCCGACTGGGGGCCGCACTGGGCCGACAGGGGTCCGCACTGGGCCGACTGGGGGCCGCGCCGCCGGGCTGGCGTCTCACGTCCTCCTGTACGCGCTCTGACTGACCTGCCTGCCCGCAGCTGAGAGTCTGTCTGGTCGCCGTGACGGTTGCGATGACCCCCGTTTTCACACAGGGTTGCCGGCGTCCGCTGCGTGAGGACGCCTGACCCTGCAGGGGCCCCAAGGTGTCTTCCTTACCTTCGTCAGGAAGGGGACACAGAGGGTGTGGCCTCGGGGACGGAGGACTCCCTGAAGCCCTTGCATGCTGTCCTCAGGGCTCCGAACGGTCTCGCTTCGGGAAGGAGGGCTGCTGACCCAAGCAGAGGAATGCCCGCAGGCGTGTGTTCACAGGACGGTCCCCCTGCAGGTATGGCCCGGGCCTCATGTTCCTGTTGATTGTCAGCTACCGGTGTGTCATTAACAAGAGCTCGTGTCATTGGTTTGTGATCAGGATGAGTCAGCTGTCCGGGCACTGTGCCCCATGACTTCTGAGTGCTGGCAGCGAGGAGAGCACAGTTTGCAGAACGGACGACACGGAACTTTACGTGCTGAAATGCTCCTCTGCGCCGTGAACGCTCTTGGTGCTTTACGTTTGAGCTTTTTATTCTGCTGTGACAGGGATCGTTGTCCTCGTTTTATAAGGATGGCCTCAGGGCAGAGTACTATTTGAACACCTGGACTCCACCACCCAGCGGCTCCGTGGTCGTGGGCAAGTCCCCACGGACGCCATCGGTGGCACAAGAGTCATTAGCATATCTGTCCCACGTGTGGCTGTGAGGACCACGGGGGTTAACGTGCAGTCTGCACGGTGGCTTTGCACATGGCGCCACGCACCTGCCAGGTGTGCTTCCTGGCCCTGTGGAGTGACTGGGAGCAGGGAGCTCAGGTGCATGTGCAACTTCACCAGGACTGCGTGTGCCAGCGCCTGAACTTGAACTCTGACCTCGTCCAAAGCCATGGCCCCTCTGTCGCTCTGCGATCAGACACGTGGAAAGATAGGAAGGGGGTGGATACCAACTGTGTTTCTGCTCCCCAAGGACCGGCTGAAGGAACAGAGTGACACTGAGTCACAGGGAGGAGCCAAGTGTGAATGAAGGTGAGTTTCCGGGTGGACCAGATGGCCGTGTGCTGTGATGGGACTGGCGAGTCACTGAGTGTTTCTCTGGTGCCTGTGGAGAGTGCAAGGTGACTCTCTGTCTGTGACTCTTTTAAGATGAGAGTCCCCCAAACCCAATCTCCCACAGTGGGGGGGGGGGCTGAGTGCAGGACGGGGCTCACTGCTGTGTTTATAGTTGGAGGACTAATTCCCAAGCACAATGGCCACGTGAGCAGAAGTAGGCTCGGTATAAACTTTGACAAAGATTTTGAGTTAAAACGTGGGAAAAGAATAATTTTTTTGTATGGATGGAGGGAAGAAAATTGTGACTAGTTGCCCCTGGGTATAAACAGGGATTATTTTCCTAAGTATAAAAATCAAAATGGCCAATAGAGCATCTTCAATATCAAAGTACTCGGCTCCCTTTTGCCCAGCTCCACGCCAACACACACGCACACACGCACAGACACGCGCGCACACGCATGCACACAAGCAGGCACGCACTTCTCATGACGTGCACACACAGTGGTCAAGAACTCTTAGACTTAACAAATAATTGCCACCGGGAAGCTAATTCTTTTGTAGTTAATGAAAGGCTTGCAGGTCAGAATGGGCAGGTCAGAGGTGACAGGAGTCCGGGGGAGTGGAAATGCTGGCCGGTGCTTTTCGTGTCGAAGACCAGGTGTCTGGGACGCGAACTTGGTGTCTTTGTGAAATGGGGGGAGGGGGCAGAAAGGCCGGCACTTGTGAGACCGTGAGTGTCGTCCTTCGGAAAGCTTCAAAGGGGAGTATGAGGTGCTTTAGCAAGTTCTTTGTTCTCTTCTAAGAAAATAATTATGGCCCAATTTATCCTCGTTCAGATTCTGAGCCTTGATGAGAGACGTACAGTCTTACCTTCAAATGCAGCGCGCAATTTTCTGCAGAGCCTGCATTCACTCACGCATTCTTCTTTCTAAATTACAGCAAATTGCTCCAATTTGGGTTCCTCATAAGTGCGTGCTTAGGCCACTCAGAGGCCGGCCTGCCATCCACCTGTGTGTCGCAGGCACTGAGGGACCTGCCATCTGAGTCAGGAGGGGTGCCTGTGCCCGGTTAGCCCCCGACTGCCAGGGAAGGGTGGGGACGCGGCTGCCACGGTGGGCAGTTCTGGATGGTCAGGATTGGGCTGCTAGAGACCTGGTTTTACTCTGCCCTGGGGAAGCCTTTTCCCAACAACACTTCATTCACCGTGACTTCACGTCCACGCGTGTTTGAGCGCGTCTGCACCAACAGCAGGGTGCTGTGTCTGGTGCGTGGGGGGCGCAGACCGCAGGGGCGAGACGCTGCCCGTGCGCAGCCCGGGGTGCTGGGGAGACAGACGGCGCGTTAACGTGCAGACTCTATTCCCGGCCCTGGGACGAGGGCGCGGTGTGCGCCAGTCCATCGACGCAGCGCAGCGCCCTCACGTGGCAGGTCCTGATGAGCAGACGGGCTCGGTTCCCAGCGGGTCTGTGGCAGCCCCGGCTCTGGGCTTTGGGCCCAGCACCCAGAACCCAGGGGTGTGAGACCAGGCTCTGCCGGGGGCAGTGCGTTGTGTACGGAAGCTCCGTGGGGCCTGGCGGTGCGGCTGCGACAGGCCCAGGCGACTCCGACTTAAACCTGCGCAGGTTTCCCGCGCCCTCGGGGGCCGGCGATGGACTTGAACTTCTCCTTGAGAAGTGTTTTCTTCGTCGATGTGTTTCTGTGGCCCGACCCGCCGTTTGGGTGAGCAGCAGCCGCGTGGGCTGGGGGACGCCGGGTTGA
>PVJL010020188.1:0-12488 GCA_004026885.1 Lyroderma lyra
CATGCTTAGTGAAATAAGCCAGACAGAAAAAACAAAGAACTGTATGACTTCACTCATATGCGGAATATAAAACTGAAAGCAAAGAAAAAAGAAATGAACAAACAAATAACCCATGGACACAATCAATAGTTTAATGTTTATTTGGGGACGAGTGGGTTAGGGAGGGGAGAAAGGGGAGGGGGTGGGAGAGGAGCGGGGGAAGCTAAATATAAGGTGATGGAAAGAGAAGTCACATTAGATGGTGAACTTTTTATACATCAAGTTGACAATGCACTGTAGAATTGCATGCCTGAAACCTATGTAATCCTTGCTAACAGATGTCACCCCAATAAGTCTAACAATAAAAATGAATTAAAAATAAAAGAAAAACAAAGGGAAAAAAAAGAACTCATACAACTTAACAACAACAAAAAAACAAACAATCCAATTAAAAAATTTGCAGAGGACACTGGACAGACACTTCTCCCAAGGAAACATACAAATGACTAACAGATATACAAAAAGATGTTAAACTTCACTAGCTATTAGGAAAATGAAATCCAAACTACAATGAGATATGACCTCACACCTGTTAGAATGGCTATTATAAACAAGGCAAGGAATAGCAAATGTTATAGAAGATGTGGAGAAAAGGAACTCTCATACACTGCTGATGGAAATGTAAGTTGGTACAACCACTATGAAACACAGCATGATGGTTCCTCAAAAAATTAATAGAATTACCATATGACTTCGCAGTTTCTCTTCTGGGTATCCATAGAAAATTTTGAAAACTTTTATTTGTTAACATAGATGTACCCCAGTGTTCATTGCAGCATCATTCACAGTGGCCAAGACATGGAAACAACTAAAATATCCACTGATAGATGATGGATAAAGAAGATGTGGTACATACATACAATGGATTATTACTTGTCCATAAAAGATGAAATACTGCCATTTGTAACAACATGAATAAATCTTAAGATTATCATGCTAAACAAAATAAGTCAGATAGAAAAAGTCAAGAACCATATGATTTTACATATATATGGGGTATAAAACTCAAAGCAACAAATGAACAAGACAAAAAAATGAAACAAACTGTTATGGTTCCATGGTTACCAGTTGAAGAGGGGGCAGGGAGAGGCAGAAATAGATGGTGATGGAAGGAGATTTGATTTTGGGTAGTGAAAACACAATGCAATATATAAATAATGTATAATAAAATTTTACTTGAAACCTATATAATTCTACTAACCAATGTCACCGCAATAAGTTTAATAAAAAAAGGAATCACCAACACTAGGAATTTCCTAAAATTCAAGCATATGTAAGTCATAGAGGTTATAATTATGATTATTATGCAAATGTTATTCTGTTTCTAACAGCTTCTTTAGGCTTAATAAAATGGACCTCATAAGAAAATAGTGAATTTTGAATTCACCGTGAAGTCAAAATAAACATGTGAACAAAGAAAACAGTGTGGTACCTTTCCCCGCTGATCTGCTCTTCACATTTATTCTATTCATCCTAAATGAAGTGGGGGATAGGCCTACATAGACACTAGAATGATGAGCCAGTGACAAGGTGTCAGGAATTTTTCTGCTGACTGTCACTGATAATTAATCCATACCTTTTCTAAGCAGTTCCTAAAGTAAACAGTTGGCTGTTAGAATCTAATAAAAATTATAAACCTCTACCCAGACAAATAAATAAAAGCACATAATGTCACACATAATTTAGGGCATTCACAGTTATTCTGAAGTTAATTCAAGTGTCTAGATTAGAAAAGCCAAATCTAGCAGTTTCTTGAATATACTTGTTGATTAAAAGAAAAAAGTGTGGACTGTAGTTTCCTATATCAACTGAAATGGTCTCTCTATGAAGGTCACTGGAAAACCTTAATTTTTTTCTTTGATTGTATCTAATATGAGAAGAAAGAGGAGTTATTTCATGTTTCTGTCCCAGGCACTCGCTGACTCAGGTCTTGTTGTTAAAACAGAGTGTTGTTGCTGCCCTATTTGAAGACTAAGTTCAAATAATTTCCTTGCATATCCCCCACAAGAGGCCCAATTAGGAAGCTGTGCAAGTATAAATCACCTCCCCAGAGTTTTAGCTTTACAGCCACTCAGGAGACTCCTTGATCTCTCTATCCTCTCATCTTTCTAAGAGGAGCCAGGCCACTCAATAAATGTCCTCACAACATTCAGGTGTTTCCCAAAGGATGTGTGAAAAAAAGTGAAATTCGTAATGCCAGTACAAGTAAGAATGTTAGGATTTGGTTATGCAACATCACCCCCATTCCCCAGAATCCTTGGCATTAGCATGTAAGAAATTCTTGCATGTTTTTCTTCTTGTCTCCTTCAAATGCCAAACATGTTCTAACTTATCAGGTATCACTTGTATTATTGTTAATCCTAGAGCTTATGAATTCCAATTACATTATTGTCTTTTGTGTTTCCTTGGGGAAATAAGTTCTGATACAGAAAAACATGAATGGATTTCTTAATAGACATGCCCATGACAGTCTATTTTTTGTCTTAAAATTAGATTATTTTTACTTCATTGACCAGTTTGTCAGGTTTATGATGGTCTTTTTGTTCACAAATGTAACACTATAATGGGTCCTAGAAAGAAAATACCATAACTTTTTTAGCACCATTTTTTCTGCATGGATGATAGCATGGTAAGGGGGAGTAAATAGAAAATACCTTTGGGATCAGAGAAAACTTTCCAGAAAAAATGTTTTTTACACTGAGATTTGAACAATGAGACTGCAAGAAATATTGCAGGTGTAAGTGGGAAAGAGTTCAGTTCCAAACAAAGAATAAAAGACGTATAAGTCAAACACATGGAAAAATATGATAAATTAAAAAAACAATTTTAGTGTAGCTAAAACAAAACACAAGAAGAATCTATAGTAGCAGGTTCTCCTCATGCAGGCCTTCTATAAATCATGTAAGGAGTTGGACTTTAACCTAAGAGCAGTAAGTATGACATAGGGGGTAGTAGGTAATCATCAGATAATCATTGTAATAAATTTACTTTGGTGAAAGTATGAGGAACACATTGAAAAGGTAGAAGAGTGAGGAGAGTATACAACACAATTGCAATAATCCAGAAGAGAAATAGTGTTGGTGTGTATGTGATGAGGTTTTTTTCAGTAAGGTTGGATAGAATTGGATGATTCCATGATTTATAAAGAAGTAAAGTTGATGACTGAAGGTGGCAGGTTGAGGAGATAGAACAGTGAAAGATAATATCTTTATTTCCTATTTTACCTGAGTGGAAAGCAGTTTCATTTATTAAGATAGGGAACACAGAAAGAGAATTGCTCCATTAAGTAATCAATAATTATTTGTTGTTTGACTCTTTTGCACTGAGCATTGTTTTACATGCCAGATTTCAGAAAAGAATGAAAAGAACTTGTTCAATTTAGAGTATTCTCTGTCTCTGAGCAATCAGGTAGAAATTCCATCTTGGTAGTTTCTTGTTCGTGCCTTGTCTTTAGAAAAAAAATATAAGAGCAAAAAAGATTTGAGAATAATCAATAATCAGATTAAATTAGATTAGATTAGAACCTTTGCTTTAAATTATTAGAATTGGTTGTTAAGAACATGGGCCTTGGATCCAGTCTGCCTGAGTGTAAATCCTAACTCTACTTCCTACAAATTCTTTGTCTTTGTATATTCAGCACTTTGCCTTTTTTTTTCTTTTTGGTATGTGGGTAGCTCCCTGGCTGAGAATCGAACCCAGGCCGCAGCACTGACAGCGCCAGCACCGAAGCCTTAAGCCACTACACATCAGGGAACTCCCCAGCACTTTGCCTTTCTCATCTATAAAATGGAGGAAATAAAAGTGTTGAAATAATTATTGTGAGAATTAAATAAATAATCCTAAGAATGATGATAAAAATTGCATGAATTAACTTATGTAAGTGTTGGCACGAAGCATGGACAATGTTAAGAGTTCAAGAAAGAGTAATTTTGCTTTGTAATGTTTTCTCAGAAATGTATAAAAAATGGAAATGTCTAGAATGGGTTTACAATAAGCAAAAATAAAAAAGATATTTACATGAGAGTTTCTGAACAATATTTTACCTAGTATTTAATGATAAGTGAAGATAAGAAGGTATCAGAAATAAAAGTTCAATGGACTGAAGGCCCTGGAGTTGTAGGAGAATTTTATGTTGAGAGTAACTGAAGGAGAAAGTAAGAAGGAATATAATAAAGGCTGTTTCAGACTTATCATAGTCTTTTTATTAGCTATATAGTTCATCATATAAAAATTGTCATAGATTTAATAATCTTCTAGTATCTGAAAGTTATTTCCTCCTGTTTTGACAGGTCAAAATTTTCAAATGTTTGTTTTTGCAAATGATAAGGGCTATAATATAATTAATAGAACATATTAGTATGAGTAGCAATATGTATCTTGTCAACTCAGAAAAAACTTACAAGGTACATTTTGGTTTTTTTTAATTAAAAAATGAAATAATCATTGACATACAATATTATATTAGTTTCAAGTATACATTGTTAATTGATAGATGAGATAACTGAGGCTCAGAGGTTAAAAGACTTATTCAAGATTACAAAGGTTGTAAGTGAAGGAGACAAGAGTAAAAGTGCTTTTGTTCTATGAAGGCCACATTCTTTATTCCACACTATGCCATTTTTGGAACAAATTTTGTTTCCTAAGAATAACTTGACACAAGTAAATTTACTATATCCCAACATATAAAAATAATTACAGATTTATCCCTTTAAAATGTAATGAGATGTTCTTTATGTCTAGTACATACTCGATCCAAATTATCTAGGGAAGTTTGCAGAAAAAGTATGTATTGTGAAACAATATAATTTTGTACATAATGAGATGGTACAATTATTAGAATTGATTACATGTCTTTTAATATATTTTTATATTTATATATATATTTGCTTACATATTTTGATGACAAGAACATAAAGGTCATGACTGTTAATATCTTTTTAAAATAGCTTATAAATATGACTTATTAATACCTTGTCTATCTCACTGTTTGTCTTTGTATTTGTTTTCAGGTATCACTCTATTAGATATACTTGTTATGTTAGACTTATTTGTCACGTTGCCTAACAATTTTAAGTGTATTTTTCTTTTCTTTTTAAGTTTTTGTTATATATTCTTTTTTATTATTTTAAAATGATTGGGTTAGAAATGTCAATTGGTCCACTCAGTATTTTTTCCTCATAAAATCAATGAGAAAACTTAGTTAAAATTGGAGGGGGGGAGTTCCCTGATGGTGTAGTGGCTTAAGGCTTCAGTGTTGGTGCTGTCAGCGCTGCGGCCTGGGTGCGATTCCCAGTCAGGAAGCTACCCACATACCAGAAAGCAAAAAAAATAAAAAAATAAAATAAAAAAATAAAAAAAAATAAAAAAATTGGGGGAAATGCTAGATAAATTAAGAATGAGATCAAACAATAACAGAGGATTTAAGTCAATGGTTTTCAAAGATTATTTTGTAAATAACAATATTTTGAACATAAAATAATTTTTTTTTTTTACAAAAGAGTCTAATTGGTTATAGAAAATCACTCCAGAAATCTTGGTAAAATAAAAGGACATGCATTTACTTTGCAAATTAAAAAAAAATTCATTATCAAAGTGACAGCATGAGAGGAGTGCCTAGAAATCTACCCTAGAAGTTGCAACAAATGCAACCAATATAATTTAACAAAGAATGTCCTACACAACACATGAACACAGTTGAGAGACCCACTCATTACATCAAAACACCTGAAGGTGGGCAAGATGGGATGAAAGGTAGGAGAGAAGGGGTAAATGCAGAGACAGGGCAGAGGGACTCAGTCCAAAGCTCACTGTAGTTTCAAGGGATAGAAAAAGTGAGAAGGTAGTTGGCATGCCTTCTCTGGCCCAGAGCATTCCTGCTTAAGGAATCAGCATATAATAAAGCTGAATCCAACAATCAGGGCAGAGACCTTGAGGCAAAGACTGAATACAAACGAGCAAAAGCCCTCCTTCATGGCCAGGGAGAAAATAAAAGACACAGATCCTGGCCACCTCCCACCAATCCCACAGTATTTACACTGGCTGAAGAAGAAACTATAGCAGTAAGTGCCAGGTTAAAGAGCAAAATATCTACACCCTGAGAACTAGGGAGACAGTTCCTGAGCAATAGTTATATAGTGTAGTTATTTTGGCAACAGGAAAGAAATGGTAGAGGCAAGATAGCAATAGACTGGCAGCAACATCACCCAGAGCTACTAACACACCAACCAAATCCTACATCTCCCAACAAAATCCCACCTCCACCCTTTCCAGCTGAAACCAGTGGAGGCACCAGAAGCGACTGAGACACATAGGTGCTGCCTTTTCTAGCTACAGGGGCAGCACTGGGGTTCCAGAGGCTCAGAGCCCCATAAGCAACCACATGCTACCATGGGGGTAGTGCCCTGAGACCAAGACCACTAGGTCAAAGAGGAGAAGCTGACATCACAGAAAACTATCCACTGGAAGAAGAAGAAATAATGCAAAAGAAAATAAAATGCTGCAACACTACCTTCTGAGAATAAAAAAAGACCTCTTCATATGTATCTGCTGCAGAATCACTCCTGTAGATAGATAATCAAAAAGAGAAATAGCTCAATAATTCATATGAATAACCAAATTCACAAGCCTGCTCAGAAAAAAAAATGCAATCTTTAGAAAATAAACATACAGACATAGAAATGTGTAACATAAATATCAGAGAATTCAAGATTGTGGTCCTAAAAGAAAATGAGATGCAGGAAAACACAGACAGGCAGTTTAATAAACTCAGAATCAATGAACAAAATAAATATTTTACCAAAGTGATTGAAATTTTTCAAAAGGAACCAAATATAAACTTTGGAGATAAATGACTTAATAAAAGAGATAAAGAATGAAACAACTAGCTTAGAAAACAGAGCTGACCAGATGAAGAAAACACTTTGGGATATTGAAGATAGGAATGTGGAAATGACACAGATGGAAGAAGAGGAAAGACTTCAGAGTTAAAAGGAAGAAAGGAACTCTGCCAGAACTATCTGACTGATCCAGAAGAACAATAAGAATAAGAATAATGGGTACACCAGAAGAAGAAGAGAGAGAGAAGGAAACAGAGAATCTAATTAAACAGTTGAAGAGAACTGCAAAAACTATGAAAAGAACTGGATTCTCAAATCCAAAAAGCTAGCAGAACACCTAGCTACCTAAATCCTAACAGACCTTCTCTAAGTACATTATGTTGATGCTGTCAAAGGTTTATGCCAAAGAAAGAATTCCCAAGGCAGCCAGGGAAAAGAAGACTGTAAGTTATATTGGAAAGCCCATTACATTATCATCAGTCTTCAGCAGAAACTCTGCAAGCCAGGAGGAAGTAATATCAAATATTTAAACTATTGAAAGAGAGAAATTACCACCCAAGGATAATTTATCCAGCAAAGTTATCCTTTATATATGAAAAAGAAACAAATACCTTTCCAAATACACATAAATTAAGGGAATTCTCCAGCACAAGACTTTCAGTACCAGAAATACTGGAGGAGGCTATTTAACCTGAAAAAATAAGTCAAAATGAGTAAGGATAATTTGTAACAACAAAAACAGAAAGGGGAAAGGGGAAGTAAAGGTATGAATTTTCAAAAGGAAATGGCGATAAGAAGCATGTCCAACAAAAGAAATTATTGTATATATGAACCTTTCCTCTATATAAAATTAATGATAACAATTAAATAAAAATCCAAAACCGTGAACATAACAAAAAAACAAACAAACAACCAAAAAAACACAGAGGAAGAAAACATAGAATACCACAAAATTAAAATAACAAATGCAAAACAAAAAGGCAAAGAAACAATGGAGACAATGAATTACCAAAAAAACCAAAGATAAAATGGCTGTAGTGATTTCCTCATATGTCACTTATAACCCTGATTGTAAATGGACTGAACCTACCAATTAACAGGCAGAGTAGCATACTGAAGCAACATTCAGAACCAACCATATGCTGCCTCAAAAAGACACATCTTAGCTACAAAGAATAATATAGACTCAAAGTAAAAGGATAGAAAATGGTACACGAAGCAAATGGCACCCAGAGGAAAGCAGGTATAGCCATACATATATCTGACGAAACAAAGATGAAATGTTACAAGAGGAAAAGATAGAAAGTTTATAATGATAAAGGGGACTATACTAAAAGAAGACATGATACTTTTTAATGTATATGTCCCTAAACAAAAAGAACCAATATATACAAAGCAACTACTAACAGAACTAAAAGGACACACTCACAGAAACAGAATTATAATAGGGAACCTAAACACCTCATTTTAAGCTATGGATAAATCATACAAAGAGAAAATCAATTAGAAAATCATCCAAACAGAAGATCAATTAAAAAATATCAGCTTTAATGTAAGTATATCTACTTATATTACAGCAAGTGGATATAATTGACATTTATAGAGCAGTTCATCCTAGAACACAAGACTATTTACATTCTTTTCCAGTGCACATAGAACATTCTCACAGATAGATCATATGCTGGAATACACAACTAGCCCCAGCAAATTAATGAAATTGAAATTATACCAAATATATTCTCTAACCACAAAGCATGAAGTTAGAGATCAACTGCAAAAAAAAAAAAAAAAAGCAGAGCGAATAAAACACATATATGAGGAGAATAAACAGCATGCTATTAAAGAGCAACTGGGTTAAAGAAGAAATTTTTAAAAAGATAAAAAATATATACAAGCAAATGAGAATGAAAACTCATCCTACCAAAATTATTACAATGCCATTAAAGGAGTATTAAGAAGAAAGTTTATATCATTACAGACCTATCTCAAGAAACAAACAAAAAATGTTCAAATAAACAACTTTGTATCTTAAAATATTAATAAAAAAATCTCAAATCAGCAGAAGGAATTCATTTTTTATTGTTAGTCTTGTTGGGGTGACATCTGTTAGCAAGGATTACATAGGTTTCAGGCATACAATTCTACAGTGCATTGTCAACTTGTTGTATAATAACTTCACCACCTAATGTGACTTCTCTTTCCATCACCTTATATTTAGCTTCCCCTCCCTCCTCTCCCACCTACTCCCCTTTCTCTCCTCCTTAACCCCCCTCATCTCCAAATAAACATTAAACTTTTGATTGATGGGTTATTTGTTTGTTTGTTCATTTCCTTTTTCTTTGTTGCTTTCAGGTTTATATTCTGCATATGAGTGAAGTCATACAGTTCTTTGTATTTTCTGTCCGACTAATTTCGCTAAGCATGATAATTTCTAGGTCCATCCATTTTGTTGCAAATGACAATGTTTCATCTTTTCTTATACCTGAGTAATATTCCAATGTGTATATGTACCACAGCTTTTTTTATCATCTGTTGCAGGGCACTTTGGTTGTTTCCATGTTTTGGCCATTGTGAACAGTGCCATAATGAACATTGGGGTACATAAGTCTTTGTGGACAAAGGCTTGTTAGTTTTTTGGGAAGATCCCCAGAAGGGAGATTGCTGGGTCATATGGTAACTCCATTCTCAGTTTTCTGAGGAATCTCCACACTGTCTTTCACAGTGGTTGTACCAATTTGCATTCCCACCAGCAGTGTGTGAGAGTTCAGCAGAAGAAAGAAAATAATAAAAATTAGAGCTGAACTAAATGAAAGAGAGAACAAAAACCAAATGCAACAAAGTTCTTCCAAAAAATTAACAAATTTGACAAACCCCCTAGCTAGAAACACTAAGATAAAAAGAGGAAAGACACAAATAATCAAAATAAGAAATGAAAAAGGAGAAATTATGATGGCCACCACAAAAATACAAAAAAATCATTGAAGAATACTATGAAGAAATATAAGCCACCAAATACAATAACCTTGAAGAAATGGACACATTTTTAGAAACATCTACCCCTCCTAGACTGAATCACAAAGAACTGAAAAGCTTAAATACACGAATCAACAGTAAGGAAACCAAAATAATTATTCAAAACCTCCCCAAAAGACAAAGTCCAGGACCAGATGGCTTCTCTATTGAATTGTACCAAACATTCAAAGAGGATTTAACACCTGTTCTTCTCAAACTCTTCCAAAAAAATTGAAGTGTCCATACTTCCTAACTCATTTTATAAGGGCAACATTACCCTGATACCAAAATCAAATAAGGATAGCACAGACAAACACACACACACAAAAAAAAACAGAAGCAAAACAAAAGAAAAACAAAAACTACAGACCAATATCTCTGATGAATATAGCTGCAAAAATTCTAAACAAAATACTAGCAAATTGAATAGAATAATACATTAACAAGACTATACATAGAAATCCAATGGGATTTATTCTAGAGACATAAAAATGGTTAAACATATGCAAATTGATCAATGTGATACACCACATAAACAAAATAAAAGATAAACACCTTATGATTATATTAATTGATGCAGAGAAAACATTTGATAACATATAACATTCATTTATGATTAAAGCATTTAATAAATGCATATAGAATGAAAGTACATCAACAAAATGAAAGCCATATATCACAAATTTTTAACTAATATAATGCTTAATTGTGAAAAACTTTAGCCTTTTTTTCTAAAATCAGGAAAAAGACACGGATGCTCTCTGTCACCACTGCTATTTAATATAGTATTGGAAATTCTAGCCACAGCAATCTGGAAAGAGAAAGGAATAAAAGGTATGCAAATTGGGAAAGAAGAGGTCAAATTGTCACTATTTGTGGAAGACATGATCCTTTATATAAAAAATTCCAAAGATTCCACCAGGAAACTATTAGAAACAATTAACAAATATAGTAAAGTCGCAGGATAAAAAAATCAATGTACAAAAATCAACAGCATTCCTATATACAAACAATGAATCCTCAGAAAAAGAAATTAGGGAGTCAATTCCTTTTACTATCAGAACAAAATAATGAAATACTTGGGAATTAACTTAATACAGAACATAACAGACTTATACATGGAAAACTATAAGACACTTTGATAATTCTTTTATCTATTTCACGAAAGTTTGATTGTGGGATTTTGAAGGGTATTGCATTAAATCTGTAGATTGCTTTGGGCAGAATGGCCATTTTACCAATGTTAAGTCTTCCTATCCATGAACAGGGGATATTTTTCCACATTTTAAAGTCTGTTTCAATTTCTTTCAAAAGTGTCTTATACTTTTCTGTGTGTAACTCTGTCACGTTCTTTGTTAAGTTAATTCCCAGGTATTTCATTCTTTTTGTTGTGATAGCAAAAGGAATTGACTCCCTCATTTCTTTTGCTGTGGATTCGTTGTTTATATAAAGGAATGCTGTTGATTTTTGTACATTGATTTTGTATCCTGCAACTTTACTATATTCGTTAATTGTTTCTAGTAGTTTCCTGGTGGAATCTTTGGAATTTTTTATATAAAGGATCATGTCATCTGCAAATAGTGACAATTTGACCTCTTCTTTCCCAATTTGGATACATTTGATTCCTTTCTCTTGCCTGATTGCTGTGGCTAGAACTTCCAGTACTATATTAAATAACAGTGGTGACAGGGGACATCCCTGTCTTGTTCCTGATTTTAGGGGAAGAGGTTTCAGCTTTTCCCCATTCAATCAATAGTTTAATGATTATTTGGGGACGAGTGGGTTAGGGAGGGGAGAAAAGGGAGGAGGTGGGAGAGGAGGGGGTGAAGCTAAATATAAGGTGATGGAAAGAGAAGTCACATTAGGTGGTGAACTTATTATACATCAAGTTGACAATGCACTGTAGAATTGAATGCCTGACACCTATGTAATCCTTGCTAACAGATGTCACCCCAATAAGTCTAACAATAAAAATGAATTTAAAAAAAGACACTTTTGAAAGAAATTGGAACAGACTTTAAGAGGTGGAAAAATATCCCCTGTTCATGGATAGGAAGAATTAATTTTGTTAAAATCACCATTCTGCCTAAAGCAATCTATAGATTTAATGCAATACCCATTAAAACCCCACAATCACACTTTCATGAAGTAGATAAAAGAATTTTTAGATTTATATGGAACCATAAAAGACCTTGAATTGCAAAAGCAATACTACATAAAAACAATAAGGCTACTGGCATTACACATCCTAACTTCGATTTATATTACAAAGTATCAAGAGTCAAAACAGCTTGGTACTGGCAGAAAAACAGAAATATGGATCAATGGAATAGAACTGAAAACCCAGAAATAAACCCACAAACATGTGGACAAATAATTTTTGATAAAGGAGCAAAAAACACACAATGGGGAAAAGACAGCCTCTTTAGTAGGTGGTGCTGGGAAAACTGGAAAAACATATGCAAAAGAATGAACCTGAGCTATGAACTCTCTCCATATACAAAAATTAACTCAAAATGGATTAAAGACCTTCATATAAGACCTGCAACAATAAACTGTATAGAAGAAGACATTGGTACTAAACTTATAGACCTAGGACTC
>PVJL010020189.1:0-12487 GCA_004026885.1 Lyroderma lyra
ACCCCCGCACACTACACACCCCCACACACTATACCCCCACGCACTATACCACGTTTGGGAAGCGCCCGCCAATGACACACACGCTAAGAAATCACAAGAGATGGAAGACAGCCTCTGGGGAAGAGATGTTCTTCTTCCCCAAACGTGTCCGGCAGGAGTGTCATTCCAGGTGGCATCTTGGAAAGTCTTGGAGCCTCAGTGAACTGGAGTGGCTGCTACCCTTCCACACAGATCACAAAAAGCATGTGCTGCCCGCGGATCTCTGAGGCGGCAAGGTCATCTCAGTTGTGTGAATACTTCGAATGGTCAGAGGCCACTGCTCAGGCCCCTCTGCTCTGGTGGTTCCGGGGGCCTTGCCTCGGGGCTCTGAGTCCCCTGCATGCAGCACAGCCCCCCTCCCTAGTGGGGGTCACGGGGCATGACTCACGGGGTACGTGGGGTTGCAGGCTCATCCCTTATAGTCTCATCAACCCGTCGGACCTCCGGCACACAGGAAGGGGCAGGGCCCAGGACTGGGACTGGCCTCCTCTGTTTATGGCCAGTTCTTGGTCACAAATTTGGGGCAGGAGGGCAGAGTGATTGCCTGTTGTTGAGGAGCTGACCGGGGAGCAGGGGGATGTGAGCAGCACCATGAAAAGGGGACATGCAGCTGGCACTCCCTCAAGGTCACTTGGCTTCTGCAACAAAAAGAAAAAGGATTTTCTCATTTCCCACTTTCCGGTGCCATTACAGACATAGATTTGATGTGGGCCAAAGAAAGCTGCTGTTTTTGTTTTGGGCTTATTTATTTACTTATTTATTTATTTTAGATGCCACGGTGTTTACAAGGAGGCCAGAGCAATGAAGCATAAAATCAAAGCCACTAGACGAGTCTTCTCATTGGTGCACAGGCTGCAAATCAAGGAAATGATTTGCGCTTTGTCTGACGGTGGCCCCAGAAGGAAAGAAAGGGAGGAAAAAGCTGGGAACTGTGCGAGCAAGAAGCAGAAAAAGCAGAGGGGCTGTTCAGAATGTCCTGGATGTGTCCAGAGAGAGAGTGGAGACCCAGAGAGCGAGTCGGTCATGCACATGCACGCGCACGCACGCACAGGTGAGTCTACTTTCTGAGATTAAAAAAAAAAAAAGTGAAAAATATTTGGTAAAAAAATATAAACATTGGCTTCATAACCAACTAATTTTCAAAAATATTATTATATTAGCAATATTAATAACTAGAGCCAACAATGACAGGGCACTCAACATGTACCAGGCACTGTGCTACATGCTTTGATTACTTTATCTCATTTAATCATCACCACGACAGGATGAAAAGGTACAATCATCAATCCCTTCATTTCACAGATAATGCGAGGGAGGCATGGGCCCATCACTTGGCCAAGGTCGCATAACTACTTGGTAGCAAATCCTTACCTCAAACTCAGGGGACTCTGGCTCAAAAATATGCTCATGCAACTACTGCCTTCACCAACTTCCTAATTCATACTTGGGGACACTCAGCCACTAAAAGGTTAAAATGCACTATGTTTTCTCCAGAAGAATCAGAGATTTATGTTGGAAGTCTGTCTCAAATGAAGGCTTCTCCTTGCTGAGAATAGTTAGGAGGAAGAAAAAAAACCCAGGGACTTATTTCAAAGGGTACAAAATTTAAGGCAGTGGTTTCCAGCTAGGAACAATTTTGTCCCCCAAGGTCACTTGCTAGTGTCTAGAGATATTTTTCATTAACAGAACTGGGGAGGCTGCTACTGGCATCCAGTAGGTAATGTCTAGGGACACCGCTAGCACCCCACAGTCTGCAGGACAGCCCCACAACACAGAATTACCCAGTCCAAAATGTCAAGACTGCGGAGGCTGAGAAATTCTATAGCTGTGCTAGATTCAGAAGAGAGCCTTCGCCTGGAAGCTCTAAATACCTCAGTGAAAATAAGTCTCTCTTAACCACACACCGTCCTGCTACTAGAGACAAAGATCTTTTCACTGACACCTCAGAGAACTGGCATCCGGCAAGCAGGGCAGCCAGCGCACGTTCCTAAGGAACCACAGTGCACATGGCTGCCTCAGGACGACAGCGGCTGTCCGCAGCCCGCTGCCGCCTCACAGGAGACCAGATGTCAAAGGCCAGTGCAGCAGGGGCCGTCCCAGACCATGTGTCCCCAGATGCGAGGAGCCAAATGAACTTCACTAAGTCTACTGCTGCACCCTCAAAAATAAAGGACTTGGGAAAACTGGGTGAGTACCTGATTTCAAAACCTAGAGTTGTTGTTATTAGGTGTTTTAGCAGGAGTCCTGGCCGTAACAGAATGGAGGGTCATAGCACAAACCGGTTTGACTCAAGCAAATACAACAGACTCTCAGTGAACTGGAACTCATGCAGCCGGCCACATTCTCAAGCAAATAACACACAAAAAAATCTTCAAGTTCTTTGCTGGTTGCTTGAGAGTTCTGCCAGTTGCTTGAGAGTGCCGGATACACTTACCAATCTCCACGGGTACCAGTTAACTGAAAGTGTACTATAGTCACCCACTAAGATCCTTCATCCTAATCCATATTGACCCACATCCCTCCCGACTTCCTGACTCATGCACAGTCCTGGCTAGCTGTCCAGTCTACTGGCGACTCCCAGTATCTAAAATGGATATTCACCAAGGATTACGTATAGGCAAGTGGTGCTGATGGGAACCAACTGAAGAACCATAAAGATGCCAGGAGAAAGAGCACCCAGAGGGCACTAAATTACAGGTGCTTATTAACCAATGCACTTGATAGGGTTTTAGACTGAACTAAATATTTTTTGGATAGTTTTCACCATTTCATTTTCTTTAATGTCTATTATATTGTCTGGCTGGTTGGTTTAACATAGGATTATTCCAAAACTTAAATTCTTGATTAACTTTAAGAGGGGGGGAAATGAAATGGAATTTGTTTGTGCCATACATTCTGAAACTTCATTGGGCTGCTCACCAAGATGCAATAAAAGATTTCTGATCTTGGCCAGCCATTCTACCACAGTGATAATTAAGAAAATCTTACAACAACAACAACAAGTCCCTGGGCTGAATTCTGAACCCTTTCCTCTGTACTAGCTGCTCCCTTTCCAAGACAGCAGGTCAGACCACAGCAATCCCGGAGAACGTGCAATAACCAGATGGCAGAACGATACTGTTCAAGTAAGTGATCCGAGGTGCTCCCAGCACAAAGTCACACCTGCCATCTCTTTCCTATTCCAATTTTCAAACCAACATGAAGAAGAGAAAGAAAAGGATTCTTTCTACAAAGATAATCTTACATTTCAAAATTCATCTTTAATGAGACATAACCCCACGTATTTATTATGTATACATACTGAATTTATATTAAGAAAAAAAAAATTGGAAAGTAGAGTATGAGCTTCGGAGTCAGAGAGAATGAAATTCAAATCTGGTGCCACCACTCAGGATCAGCCATTTGAACCTGGGTCAATTACTTAGTTTGTCTTATCCTCACTGATCTCATCCCTACAATGGAGACAACAGGAAAACCATGTGCTAAGCATTCATCCAGTAAGTATTACTGTGGGTAAAAAAAAGGCTCTGGAATTTCAGTGCTTCTGCCCCTTGCAACATGACCTCCTTGAGACTCCTGCTCAAGTCTGCTTACCTTGTTTCCTGCTTCATGGAAAGAGAGCCATCCCTTAGCCATGCCTTCGAATCTCACAGGTGTTACCCCAGAAAATGGTAGGGATCCCATGGAATAAGATGTAAGGAGCTGTCTGTACGTAAGGACGAAGGACAGACCACCAAGACAACTGCAGATACACCACGAAGAGGATGGCATGTTCTGTTAGGTAAGTGAGAAGGCGCTTCCCCTTTGCAAGGATTTCCCACCCACCTCATGCTTTCAGTCTCTCTTGCTCTGCTGATCTGCTTCCCACTTTGCTTCTCCCTCATTTCTCCCTCTCCTTTTGTTTTCCTCTCCAGGCTCCCTGTAATGCTCTCCTAGTCCCTAGTCGCTGCTATTCTTCTAATCCTCCCTCCCCTCCCATTCTTTAAGTATGAACTTCCTAAGTGACACCACAACTCACCACAACAAACCTTAGGCCAATAGGAGATCTGGCTAACCCCAGAATCTTTACTTCATTTATAGAAATTTTTGCATTAAAATGATTACCTGCAGTCGCACCTTTGCATTGTGAAAATGACCGAGAGGCTCCTCTTTTCACATGACAATACGTCATCCGGCTCCTTTCTATGTAGGTTTGATGTTCTAGAGAAAAGTGATTTTACCTTTCCTTATT
Organism: Lyroderma lyra; assembly: GCA_004026885.1. Lineage (NCBI taxonomy): Eukaryota > Metazoa > Chordata > Mammalia > Chiroptera > Megadermatidae > Lyroderma > Lyroderma lyra. Next base: position 4,271 of record PVJL010020189.1, read on the forward strand.
GGAACCCTCAAAAAGAGCTTAACTTCACATTCAGGTATCTGAATAATTTTAATAATTTTAAGGACTAGGATACTGAATCACTGATAAATTGAATAATTTTCTAGTCCCCCAGAACCCAACGTGATACTGAGCCTAGAAGTGATTTCTAAGCCTCAGTCCAGCACTCTATGAATAAATGACATTTACTCATACTGTAGTCCCTCTTTCGCAAATGTAATTATCCATTCCAAGTAGGGCACTGTAATGGACCTGCTCCTTGACTTTAAACAGCCCTTTCCTGGGCTTAGCAGGTCACCCAAACTCAGTCACGATCTCCATGGATGAAAGGACCCACTAAAAACCAGATTCTCTGACATACATCGTTTCATAAAAAACTCTAGAGCATGGATTATTATCCTCACTTAACAACCAAGGAAACAGAGACTCAGGGGAAAATGGGGCTAGTAGTAATGTGCCAGGAATTTAGAAGGCTCCCAAACATGTTTTTTAAACACTTGATCCAAAGTCAATAGCTATTAGGAAGAAAAACCAAGATGTGAACTCAGATCGTACCGTTACATGAATGTTTACCCTACTTATTTCTACTTTTGAGTGCTTGTTCGTGCTGTTCCCTCTTCCAAGAATGCTTTTCCCACTATCTTTGGACACTGAAATCCAATTCATCTACCAGACTCAGTTCATATATGCCCTCCTCTGGGAACATTCTATTATTCCTTTACATCAAGGAAATGTTAAATATTCCAAGAAAGATTTGAGCAAAATGCTGTGGCTATGCACATAAAGAGAGGTGAACAAGGATAAGCAAACGTTGCCTAGCATTATAATGATCTGTGGACATTTTTTTCTCTCTCTAGAAGCATTCATTCATCTAGGTATTCACTCATTTATAAAAGTTATTGGGCCTACTATGTGTGGGACACTAGTGGGTGTAAAGGTGAACAAATTCGGCAGGATTCTTGCTCTCCTGGAGTTTTACATGGCTCGGGGGAAGGGGAGGCAGAGAAAAGTAAGAAAATGCATTCACTGCTATAAAGGAAATCATCAGGGGAATGAAACAGAGCAACTGCGAAAGGCCGCTTGAGATTATGAGGACACTTCTAGGGAGTGGCACACGGAGAAGAAACCGGCTGTAAAGGGATCACAGCAAGGGCACTACAGCTAGGGGCCCGGGGAGTCCTAGACTGGTGAAGGAGGTCAGACTGACTGCAGAACTAGGAGGGAGAACGCCAAGACGTGAGCTAGGGAAGCGGGGTGGGACCGGCAACTGTGTGCCTCCGACGGGTAGCACCAGGCCCAATGAGGGGGTGCAGAACAAAATTTACCGTCAAGCGCCGCCGCTCTGCCTCCCACAAACTGTGTGACGGTGAACCCACTTCTCCATCCCTCTGATTCTCAATATCCCTAGTAAAGATAAAACGGAGACAGAGAAGGAAACCAGTAAAACTACTGACCGAAAACTGCTGGTACTAGTCCTGAGGTGGAAACCCATGGCACCACGAGGACCCTAAAACAGCTCTGGGTTCCATGAACATAGGTAAAGGGACAACAGCGAAAATGAGACTGGAGACGGACTTCTACCAGGAAGTACGTTGTTCGCAGGCAGCTGAAGCTGATGAGAAGGCGACGAAAGGCAGGGGGGTCCGAGGCAGGCGCCAGGCGTGGGTCGGCTCTAAGAGGCACCTCTAACGCCCACGGAGAGGGCTCCCAGTCCGACGGCTACCCTGGGGCCTCCGCACAGAGTGGAGAGTGGGTTTTGGCACTGTCACTCTGTTCCCAATTGACAAATGAGCACAACACTCTGAAATGCTGACTCGGGCTCTTCCTTGAGTTCTAAAAGTAGAACCTACTCCACACTAGGTTCTGTTCTCCCCTCAATGCAAGTCACCATCTTCCTCATACCCAGCGGAGATGGAGCTCCAGGGCTCGCAGCCACGCACCTGAATGAAGAAATCACACCTCACGCCGAATAAAGACTTCGTCCAAAGACCGAGAATAGAAGCAAGGAACAGAGGGCCTGGTAGCGGGGGGCGCTGCCGGCGGTGACTCTGGTGACCGACGAGCATCCTGGAAGTCTGCCCTTGGAATTCTTTGCTATAAGGGGGGCTCCTTGCAGCCGAGAAAACGTGAAGGGCAAGAAATAGCTGGGATTTTCTAATGCATTTGGAATTCGAACCAGTCACTCATGCTCCCAAATATAATGAAACTATAAATAGTCAACAGTAATTACCTGGAGATGAGCACAGGACAGAAAGCAGCACTGCGACCGGAAATCGCCTGGGAAATTTAGAGGCAACTTTAAATGAAAAAGAGGAAATCTGCTAGAAATGTTGGACCTGCAGAGAGAATCTCTAAGTCTATCATTTTTAGCTGAAGAGCCACACTCAAAAAGTAAGGTAACGATGTTTTTCTTCGTGACGGAAAAAGTAATCCATTTATTTAAACTTAGGTTTAGTGACCTAACACAATGCCACTTTCACACAAAGCAAAAAAGCCTCTCTCCACACTGCTATTAAGTCTACTAAATTGAACCAGCAGAAAATAAACTGTTTGTCTCCTCTCTGTCTTTTCATTAAATATTTTTATGCCTTTTGGTCTCTGTTTCTTGACTCTGGAGCATGCAGGAAGAAATAAAATTCTCAACAGTTTTGCTCAGATAAATACTCTATAAATTGTAAAGAATGTTTCTTGAATTCAATGGGGAGTCAATACATTACATACAAGAAGCAGTCTGGAGTTTTACACGGTGGTATTTACTGACATTAATAATTATGTGGATTTAGAAATATCCATATGCACCCCCTTCATAGAGCACCTTAATTAACTTGTCTAGGATTTGGAATCCTGACACTCTACAAAATCAGCGGGATCATTAAACCCAATCATATTTTCAGCCTAACCTGATATTTCACCAGAACCATTCAAATCAATTTACCCAACAGAGACATTTGTCCCTGGCCTGTCACCACAGCCCGTACCAAGCGTCCTACACTTCTTTATCTTTTGGCAGGGCCATCATAAGCGAGCGACACAGAGGGTGATGTATGAGAACTCAAATAAGTCATAAATCCCGCAGCCCTTCATCTCCCGTCAGGCGGACTGAATTTACGCCCACTGGCCTTGGCAATGGCTCTGAGCTCAGCTAGGAGAAAGTCAACTGAAAATGACACACTCTTTTAGGAGTGACTCTCCTCCTGTTCAGCACCGAAGACAGAGAAAACACAGGAGACGGGGAGGAAGGGGAAAGTTGGGGCATTTTACTTTCTAGCAGAGTAGAGGTCACTAACCCCTTTTCCCTTCAGAATTAAACTACCTTTATTGAATCACACTCATTCTTGCTTCACTCGAATTCTAAAATGACCAGAAATAACCCACCTCATTTTGTATTCTAATTGGTGTGAGTGGGCTAGAATTAAGAAGGTAGTAAGTGGTACTCAGATAACATGTGGCTATCAGGTACCACAACGATAAAGATTTCCCTAAAGAACCCAGGGAAAATGGGCATCGTAAGTACACAGTGCAAATAAGCTCTGTAGAAAAGAGAGCTTTCTGTCATGTGTGCATTTGCACATGCATGCATGCACACGTGTGCTTTTTATCACAGTCTTGGTTAAAAGTCCAAAGTGGAAAATCCATCAAGCCCCAAAGGTCTCACAGGTTTAGGTAAAACTTCCCAATGTCTTGTGGAATCTCTTCGACAAAAGATTGTACGTTAAGAGCTCTGTTTGTTTTGGCATGAGGAAGCTGTAGCATTTCCTTCCTCTTTCATCCCCTAAAAAATTGTTATTTATGACCCAAGTAAATATCAACCAACGTGACCTTGCCTAACAAGAAGTTGGAAATTTTGAGTAAATCAAAGGGACTAGCAGTTAGGAAAGGGGATTGAAATACTTGCAGTGGTTAGCAAATAGGAGACACTCTTATGTGTTTTTATCCCTTAAGAGTAGAAATTTTGTCACTCTTAATGTTTATTAAAATTAACCCAAGTAACTCCACCTGCCCCTCTTCCCTTCCCTGCATTTTGATCATCAACAATACCATAAAAGTGTAATCATGCCTTCTTCATACGTTTCATCTATCCTGCCTAGCATACTCTTGAGGAGTGCAATTTACTTCAATGTCACCAAGAAAGCCAAGTCTCTTTGGGACTGTCATTATCATAAACCACAATCTGCTGCCAATTTATCTGTCCTTAGCTGTTCCCTTCTGTAACTTCCTTTAAAAAAAAAAAACCAACAAAAAATCCAAACAATAACAAAGTAATGACAAAGCAGTACAAGTCCCAGTTTCCATTCAAATCTCTGACTTTTCTTTCTTTATTTCTGTTTTGTTTTTGCCATTGTATGCATCTATTATTTATCACGGTTATTGAAGCAGGGATAAATGGAGAAGACCCTTTACCATGCCCCCTCCCCACAGTCACCATTGTGAACTGTCTGGCACACCCTCATTTTTCTTTTAGAAGTTAATTTTTCTTGTTTTTTAAAAAAAGACATCAGAACAAGATATTAAATTTGAAACAATCACTCAGTCATGGTGTTACTTTGAACAAGAGAGGCCACTTGGTGCTTTGGAATTTTGTTCTAAGAAGTTGGAGGTGGGAGAAGTATCTTGTTGAATATTCTGAATTCAGCAAGTACATAATTATATTGCTCTTACTTGTCCTAAAGCAGCTAGTAACACTGGGCAAAATACAACTGTCGTGCAACATGGAGAAACTTCGCAATACTCTTCATATTTCATGAAGAAAGAAATGGTAATATGAAGAGGAACAACACCATAGATAATTATTTTTCCTCCTGGAAAAGATTTAAATTCCAGTCAATAAGGCTATTGACCAAATACTAAAATTCCATCCAACAGAGTACACACACACACACACACACACACACACACACACACACAATTTACATTTGTGTATCAAATTGCAGAGGAATGATTAGCTCCATTCATCAACCCCCCACAAAAATCTAAAAGGGCAAATTTTATTTTGAATTAAAAGTAGCATTTCTTAGATATATACCCAAAGAGATAAAACAGTACATAAAATCTCCAAGATTAATTTAGGGTTAAAGCCCCTTGGGCTAGAGATTGTTCTCCAGTGTAGAAAATGAAAACCATATAATTTAGATTATTTGCGATAAAGAACCATTGACCATGTGTATCACCTGACATAGGCAGAAAAAGAGATCTGATGTAGCTATTAACCAAAATGCTCTAGATTTCTTGGATTCCGATGCCCTATAAGCCTCAAGTATATTTCCTAAAAAATCTATGATTTCTATGAATATGTACATGTAGGCGATGGATGGAAATAGGATCTGTTCTTTTCACATGAATGGCTGTCAAAAGAGAATATCAGATCCATTTTCATGAAAAGGCCAAATATGGCACATTTTATATAATAAAAAGAATACATTAAAATCCTCGTGAAAATGAAAAATGAGACAAGGCTGGAGAGTGAAGCCTATTAAAAGGACAGTTCTCACTTAAAATAATTTATCTCAACATCTTCATTCTTAACGATGGTACATGAATAAAACTTTGATTTTACCTATTTTCTGTCAAATTTATTATCTGCTGACCTTTTTCAATGTACTTTTGATAGAGTGAACTTAACAAATTTGCTTCCATTTAAAAAAAAAAAAAAGCTTACATTTATAGGAGGCAAGGGACTTGTGCTTAAAAGTAAAGTTAAAGTTGACGTTAGGGTTTGTGAGTTTCCCCCAGGTACTTCAGAGTACCATGCAAATCTGATGTGGAATTCTTAAGACATGACATGACTGATGATAGTCTTACTCCCATGGCCCCAGAAAAAGGGTTAATTTCATAAATGAATTTCCTATTCATTTTCCATAGCATTTGCTCATAACATGGAATCACTCAGAAGAGTTTAGAAATTACTGTTCTAAACTCGCAGTTACCAAAATGTACTCTCAAACCCTGTAGAATAAACCCAACTAGGTTACTTAGAAAAATGTTATTACGTGTAACAAGATGACAATTTCACCAAATCTGTATAGAGGCATCACAGGATCTTATTATTCATAGCACTTTATACTGCACACTTGCTTTTCTGTCTTTCTACTTGATGCTCTCAACCCCACACACAGAGGAAGGTCAGACGGCACCATTCCTATGTCGTAGATGGCGTGGTGAGGCTCAGAGTTGAGTGACTTGCCCAACAATTTTTCCTCTCACAAAATAAAACATCTAACCAAGTCATAACTTGCATATTTTTAAACACATAAAGTAAGGACCATAATGATAATGATAATCACACATGGGATGGCTAATGACTTAACAGAAGTGACCTTGTAACAACAGACCTATTAAACAGTTTCCATTTTCCAAGTGGCCTCTATTCAGGGTCAACCAGAACCATGGTTCTTAAACATGAGGGAAGCATAAGAAATACAGGGGACCCTGGCACAAATATAGGTGTTCAGGGTCCTACTCACAGTAGGTCTGAGTTGAGGCCCCAGGTGACTTTGAAGCAGGTGATGAGAAATCCTAAACTTACCAAGTCTATAAATGCACTGAAATTCTGGGTCCTACATTTTTAAAGCCACTAGACCCCATTTGCTCTGCTCAGAGAATACCTCTGAAGGGCAAAGTAGAAATATTTATACAAAGCCAGGTTGTAATATATAAAGCAATGCTATATCTTTGAATGGCTTCAACTTGCTGTAGATGGTGCTCACTCAAGGCTCCAGTTGATACTAGCTTCTGCCTAGGGCTGAGGTCCTCACTGAGTCTCTCATAACCTCCTGAAACAATCCCAGGACCAAAAGGACAAGAGAAAAGCCTTGGTTACAGCAGCTCTTACTAGCCCTGGCTTGTATTTCCCAAGCTGTGTTCCTTGAGGCACTACACCTGCGATTCCCAGTATGTTAATAAAGGTGGGTTCAATAATCTGAACTATCAGGGAAACTGATAGTTTGTACATGGCTTCTTCACTGCAGTTACAGCCATGCTAATCAGAAGAGCAACTCTTCAGGAGAGGCGTATCCCCAGTTGTCTATCCTACTTGCCCGGGTACTCGTTATTCAATAGGTACCTGTGAACATCTTGAGGACACTGGTATTCCACGGAAATATATATCCACTCTCAAACACATATGCCTTTAGCACTCAGACACTGGATGATATAACCTACATTAGGTTGCTCCTTTTAGTGGATTCTCACCCCAGGTCAGTTCATTCAGGGGAAGTAGAGGTTTCCTGAGCACCTCCTATGAGCCAGGCACTGTGCCAGGGGCTAGAGCTGCCGTGACGACAAGGCAGAGGTTCTGCCTTCAAGGTGTGTGCACTGTGAATGGAAGACCAGAAAACTAAACAAGTAAAACTCAAGGTGCAAAATGTTATCATCGAGGTTGACTCAACACATAAGAGGGGCACACATCCTACGGCCCTGGAAAGTGGTAAAAATCATTCTCAGCAGAGTTCAAAGTCTGAGTCTTGAACTTGAAGTAGCAGCTAGCCAAGTGAAGGGAACGAAGGGAACAGCATTCACAGGTTCTGGGAACTCAGAACAATGCAGTGGAGCAGGGGAGAGGGGCAGTGTGAAGGGATGAGTCTAGAAAGGTGGTACCAATAACAACAGTTACTATCTATGGAAGGTCACTATTTCTCTACAAAATACCTGCCTGGCACTAACTAGTTTTCAATACCAGCAACCCTATGAAGTAGGTGCCACTGTGATCCCCAACTCACAGATGAAGTAACTAAGCCATCGAGGTAATATAACTTGTTCAGGGGCACAAGGATAGATAAGATGGTAAGGGTTTGAACCCAAGCTCTTGTGCTTAATTTTTTACCATACCACACTGCCTCTCAAGATGTGTATCAAGTGGGGGTGAAAAATGCTCAAGATGACTGGATAAAGAAGCTGTGGTACATATACACAATGGAATATTACTCATCTATGAGAAAAGATGAAATATTGCCATTTGCAACAAAATGGATGGACCTGGAGATCATCATGAGTAGTGAAATAAGCCAGACAGAAAAAACAAAGAACTGTATGATTTCACTCACATGCGGAATATAAAACTGAAAGCAAAGAAAAAAGAAATGAACAAACAAATAACCCATGGACACAATCAATAGTTTAATGTTTATTTGGGGACGAGTGGGTTAGGGAGGGGAGAAAGGGGAGGGGGTGGGAGAGGAGGGGGGAAGCTAAATATAAGGTGATGGACAGAGAAGTCACATTAGG
>PVJL010020191.1:0-12493 GCA_004026885.1 Lyroderma lyra
GAGGGTGGCCGGAGGACAAACAGAGAGACCGGGTGAGATTAAGCAGGAGGGTTGGGCTTGTGTCCGCGGTGAGGACAGCGTGAGAACACCCAGTGAATCTGGAGATAATGTATCTCCGAGTCACAACGCCGTCAGGATGTGTCACGAGCATGACCTTCTTTCCTGTTGGACCGCGTCCAGCCAAGCAGATAGCCGTGGTCACCCAAGGCCCATGTCCGCCCGTGCAGGCTGAGTAAGACCCCGTCAGCGCGGAGGCGGGCACCGGCCCTGAGCACACACGTCCTTGCTGACGTGGCCCCTCTCGGCACGCGTCCTTCCTCACCAGCCCTGACCCATCCCTCAGGACCCGGTCCCAGCATTCCCGCCGGCCGGACCCCGCAGACCCGGCCGTTTCAGGGCTTCGCAGGGGTCGTACTGCGCCTGCGGGCAGGTGGACCCCAGTCATGCCGGGCACCTGCATTCCCTTCTCCTTGCGTTCACGCGGAGTTGTTTCTAGAGCGCAGCTGGACGCTTGGCTAGGACCCCATGTATCGGTGCCTCGGGAAGGGGGACCAGCAGGTACAGGGCAGGGGCGACAGTCCCCGCGTGCGATTAGCAGGGAGCGGTGTGTGTGTCACCGCTCTGTCACCGCGTGCAGTCGTGACAGAGGCTCGTTAGTCATTTATTCGCTCCACCTCAAACTTAAGTGCAGATTGGACGGACATCAATCGACTGTTAAATTTTGGGGGATGAGGACGCACGGCCCCGGAGACGTGCTTGCTGATTGGATGCGTGCACGGTCGTGATCGGACACGATGCACAAACACCCGCGAGAGCTTCCGCCATAGAAATGACCTCTGTGCGGGACTGCAAAGATCGTCTTTCAAAACCGTCACTGCCCGTGAGCACACAAGTGGCCCCGGAGGACTTGTGGCCTCGTGCAAGCTTCTCCATCCTTCCTTCCTTGCTGCCCAGTAGCCAAGACACCCGTTGTCGTGTCTGTCCCCCCGACAGCTGACGTGGGCCCGCCCCTGGGCTCCCGGAGCTGGCCGTAGTGTGTGAACATCCCGGGGCAGGTGGACCCCTGTGTTGCATCTGGCTTTACTGCCCACGTGACCCTAAAGGCTATGTTCACACGTGGGACGTGTGTGCCGATGTTTTGCGAAGCGCCGTTCTGCGTGGGGGCGGGGAAGAGGTCTGACCCCTCGGAAGACGCGTAGCCCAGGGCCTCAGGCGGCGGAATAACGTGGCTTTCGTCTTGGTCAATGCGCTGACCCCGGGGGAGAAGTGCCTTTCCACGGCGAGTTAGGACTGTCCCCCACGCGAGACTACTGAGGAGAAACTTAGGAAATCCACGTACAGGTGTTCGGGGCATCTTCTTCCTTGACTAATACATAATTTTTTTATAACGAATGAAAACCGTGCCGTCGTGGCACGCTTACGAGATTATTTCTCTTGCACTCAGCAGCCTCGTTCTGGGTTACAAAACATGTCTTTCTGTGGCAGTGCGTTCCGTCATTTTTAAAAACACAATGTCCCGGCAGCACGTCTCCAAGGACGTCCCACGACAGCTTTAGGTTCCTTCTCCTACTGCCGAGTCTGACGACGCGGGTGCTTAGGACACGTTGGGACCTCTATCCGGTTTGTAGGAAAAGGGGCTGTTTGCTATCAAGCGATTAAAACAAACTGAACAGAGAAACACGGATCAGCTGCTACGTCCCTGTGTCGCAGGCTCACGGTTGGGCCAGAGACAGTGAGGTTGGGACACGGGTCGTCCGCCCTCTGCTCCCCGGGCTTTCGTGCACGCAGAACCTTCCGGAAGTCCCGGGGAGAGGGGGTGGCGGGGGCTGGTAGCAGGTGTGGGTGGTGGTCACTGACGGACGCCTTTCAGACCGGCTGCACGGCCGGAAACTTCAGGGTGGCCTCTTTGAAGAAGTCCCGGGGGGCCTGGCGGGGGGGGACCCCTCACTCAGCCCGGGCCGTGTCCTTTGGCCGGACGGAGCGCTGTAACCCGACACGGCGCTTAGATGTGGTCGGAGGCACATCATCACGTTACGGGACGCCCAGGAGGCATCTTTGCTTTGTCCTGCAGCCTCCCACGGGGATCGGGGGCCGGGCGTGAGACGTCCTGCTTGTGCCGTGGACATGCCATGCGGTTGGTCTGAAAGCGAGCCGTCAGCTACTCGGGGGTTGTTTTGTCTGTGTGCGAGGGCCTCCCAGTGCTGAGCAGCCCGGGGCGTGAGGCGCCGTCCCCGTGGTGACAAAGGGACTGGGTCACCTACAGAGAGCGGGGGGCGCAGACCCGAGTCGTCCGTGCTGTGCTCCCCAGCCTGGCCTGGGCCGTGGGGGCCCTGCCCCGCACCAGGGCCCTCTCAGAGGCAGGTCAGGGGCGCGGAGCCCCCCGGGGATGGGGAAGCCGCGATTCGCAGGCTGCTGGCTGCACGCACGTGGTTTGCAGGCGTAAAACGGGGAAGGGAGACGAGGGGAAACGGCGGTGGGCGAGACGGCGGCGAAGTGGCCCGGCGTTGTGACAGCTGGGCCGATGGGTGACGTCAGAGTCACGCGGGAAAGCACGGTCCCCACTCCTCGCTTGGGATTTGTGATTGTCAACAGCCTTTCGCAGTAGTTAGCACGCGGAGCTCCTACTGAGGGGCGTTTCCTGCCCGGGGGGAAGCGTGCCGTGTGCGGGGGCTGGGGCCCCGCTTCCTCGTGTGTTTTGGGGACCTGGCGGAACCTCCTCCTTGGCGTCCGTCACTCGCTAGTCGGGTGGGGGGCTAAGTCACACCCGGGGGCTCTGCAGCCTCTTGGCAGCCTATGAGTTGGCCGACTCGACCGAGCTGCCTCCGGGGGTCCCGTCAGCGCGCCGAGGGAGCGACTGGTCACTAGCAGCACGAGACGCTGCAAGACGCAAGTCCCCGACGGGGAGCTCCCGGCTGGCCCTGTCTCCCTGCGGTCGTTTCCGCTGTGTTTGATCCGTTCGGTCTGTCATCCCCTGGGTGGCTTCCGAGCCGTTCAGAATTAGGGCAGGAGGGTGGCGTGGAAGCCCCCGGCGGCGTCCAGGCCGATCGGCCGCCGTGCTGGTGGGGCCCCTGGCGACCCGCGCTGGGCCACGGCTCCTGTCACCCGCGTGTCCTGCTGGGATTCATGCGGCCCCGTCCGAAACAGCTGCCCGGGCTCGCAGCCGTCCGAGGGGGGCGGGGCGGCCCCCACGTGCCCGCTCCTGCCGGTCAGCACACCGGTCAGCGTGGCTGTGACAGACCTCCTCCCGGTGCCGTGTCTGTACGTCACACAGCGTCCGGCCGTGACACTCCATCCCCCGCGAGCAATCCCCCTGCTGTCACTGCAGCGTCATTGTCACTGCAGCGGAAGGTGATTTTTTGGGAAGACGGTGGGGCAGCACTGCAGGAGGCGGAGCTTAACGGGGCACGCAGGCTGGGAGCACAGCTCCGGCCCGGTGCCGGGCGGCTGGCGTGGCACCTGCAGGACAGACGGCGGTGCCCGGGGGAAGATGGAGGCTAGAAAGGTGTGTCCCCCCGCGCACCACCTGCCGGGGACTCAGGTGTGAGCCGGGTCATCCTGAGATGCGACGAGCTGACGTGACAGGGGCCTCGGGTGTCCGTGGGGGCTGCGGTGGGTGGACACGGGGAGGGCTTTGTACCCCCCACCCCCAGGGATGGAGAGGACTTGGGGTGACAGCTGCTGCTTGCAAACAGTTTTGATGTAAGAGATGCTAGAAAAGGCACGGTGACCAGCAAGGCCTGAAGTGGACAGGAGAGGGGACAGGGGGGGCCGGTCCTTGGCCCCGGAGGGGAGCAGGGCACGAGCCACTGAAAGGTCACTCAGGGACACGTGTTCCAGCTGAGGGGACAGTGGGGACAGGTGAGGCTCAGCGCCCAGCTCTGCCACTTGTGGCCGTGTGACCTCTGAGCAGCGTCTGGATGACTCTGTGCCTCAGCTGGACAGGCACCACGGTGCGCCCAGCCCCCCAGGCTGACGCCAGCCCGCGAGGTCCCGGGCCACACGCACACGGGAGGGTTTGGGGCACAACGCCCCCACCTCACTGCAGAGCCCCAAACTTGAGCTCCACACCCATAAGGTGTCTGGGTACCTGCTCAGAATGCTTTGGGGTTCACGGGGCAGCTGTTTGGCCGGAGCCATCACTCTAGGTAAGGCAGCTGTGCAGTCATCACCGACCCTGGGACCCTGAAGTCCGCAGGGCAGAGCTGGGAGCGCTGTCCGGTGGACTCGGGGAGGATCTGGTGTCATTTAAATGTCCCCAGTGGTGAAGGGGGACAGAGCCGTGTCTTGAAGAGGAAGGAGCCTCCGTTGGAGCTGAATACAGATGAGTGCGGGGTGGGGGCGCTAGGAAGATTAAGGAGGCCCGTGCCCGGCCCCCTCTCCCGCTGGGACACCCCGACACCGGCCCGTGCCCGTCAGCGGTCCCCACCGGCGGTCCCCGCCGCCCCGTGCCTCCCCCGCCAGTGCGAGGACACAGGCTGTAGCCACAGGTAACGATGAATATTAAAGCCTTTATTATCAATGTTTGATAACTGCATGAAACATTCATGTTTACGTGTTCTCTCTGCTGGTGGGAAGGGAGCGCAGGCCGGGTCGTCTCTACAAAGATCTAATTATCTTCCCGCCGAGGCCACCCTGTGCGCGCCGAGCGCCGTGCACTGAACAAAGGAGGCCTGCTCGCGGCCGTGCCGTCTCTTCGGGTCAAGGCCGCTGGCGTGGACGCTGCTGGCTGCCGCCCCGTCTCGCTCCGTCGCCTGACTCCCTTCCCCACCCCTCTGTGGTGCAGGAGCAAACACAGGCAGACGCTCCAGCAGTGACAAAAGCCACCTTCAGACGGAGGCACCGTGGATGCGGGGAGGCCCGCTCGTCCGTCCGGCACCTCGTGTGACACGGACGCGAAGGCCAACACGGCCCTATGGCTGCCACGCTGGCCTGCACCCGCGCAGCCGTGCCAGTCCTTAAACACGCTTCGTCATGGTGAATGGTGGACACAGCAAGGACATTTAAAAAATATGCACCATGGTGGGACCGGGGGACGGAACCTACACTTGTGTTTGTAATCCTGCACCCCCAAACTGGCCCGAAGAGGTGGTGGCACCTCAGCAAGACCAGGGGCATTGGAGACTAGCACAGCCGACTGGTTCCCCCGGCCACCGGCCACCAGCGGGAGGTCCTGGGCCCCGTAGAATAGAGACAGTGACATGTCCAGCCCTGGGCATCTGTGCAGACCGAGCAAGGTGACGTTCGTGGAGGTTCTTACCGGGCTGTTTGGTTGGAGCGTTTTCTTTGGTTGCTGTTAAATGGCAGGTGTCCTGTGACTCCTGACAACCCTACCTGCTCTTCTGTGTTCTAGAGGTGAGAATGCTCGTGCGCTAGGCTCTCAGTTAACCGGCACCCTGGCCGGATGGAGGGGGGACTGTTTCGGTGATGACTTCGCCGGTTGCTTGAGTCCCAGTTAGTGGAGACTGTATGGTACGGGGTTGCTCTGTGAAGTCATTTAGAAGTTGCATTTTCAGTGTGTTCAGCGATTTTTAGAAAGTGCAGCATTGACTCTTGTCTCTCAAAAACTCCACCCTTTCTTGAATGTGGGATTCATGAAGGTACAATTTTAGTCTCGCGCATGTGCGTGCATGTGTGCATGTGAGTGTGTGCATGTGGGTGTGTGCAGGCACGTGTATGCACGTGTGTATGTGTGTGCATGTGCATGTGCGCGCGCACATGTAGATGTGAGTGTGTGCATGTGTGCACATGTGTGTGTGTGCATGTGCATGTGTGCGCGCATGTGTGAATGTGTGCAGGTGTGTGTGTGCATGTGTGTGTGTGCATGTGCATGCATGTGCACACATGTGGATGTGTGCGTGCACACATGTGTGCATATGTGCGCATGTGTGTGCATGTGTGCGTGTGTGCAACTCCTGACCAGTCCTTCTTGTCCATGGTGAGACACTTGGCTCTGTGTCAGTAAAGTGACCGCAGACAAGTTTTAGACACTGGTTCTAATCGGCTCTCACACTGGGTGCCTGCAGGTCCGACAATGTAAACCACACACTTAATCAATAATTAAGTGCACATCCTTAAAGAAGCCAGAAATAACACCCCTGATAATGACTTCTCAAAGTACAAAGGACCATTCGGCCATCCAGTTGAGACACCCGTTAATTAAAAATTGAAAGTCGTAAGTAATTGAATATTGATCGTGAGTTCATGCCCTGGAGGGCAAGGTGGGGACTCCGGCAAGTTTGTGGAGGAGAGAAGCCCTTCTGCAGGCGTCCCCCAGGAGGGGCCTGGCTCTCAAGGGCCCTTGCCGAGCTGAGTTTAGTTGGCAGCCTTAAGGCTGCAAGCCTTCCTGAGGAGCAGTGACGTCCCTCAGGCCCGCTGCCTCCGCCCGGCCCTGGTCCCGCGGGGAGGCGAGCTCAGAGCGCTGGGTCACATGCTCCTGCAGGATGGAGGGGCCAGCCTGAGGGTCCGGCATGGGCGGGGACGGGACCCGGGGAGTGGGAGGCAGCCAAGACTCTCAGGTTTGCATGTCTGTGGAGAGTCTTACAAGGGGACTGGTCACACATGAATTAATTTTTAGCTAGAGCATTAAAATCATAGGCTTTGAGCGCGGTAAGGACAGTTAGGTACCCTCAGCACTGTCAGTCGTTGTCATTGCCATGAGCTAGAAATAAATATGCAGAATTACCCCCTGTATTAGCCAACCTAAAAGCCAGCGTAATGGACGTAACTGAGTACATACAGCCACGTGTGCATGTGATCGAATGTGGGGGTAATTACGAAAACGGCCGAGTGCATGTTGCTTTGCAGTCCTGGGTTTGAATTCTGACGAGGCCCCTTGCTTCAGACTTGGACAAGTGACAGCTTCCTTATGACTCACGTCCCTTATCTGTGGAATTGGGGCACATAGGAATACGTCACACAGATGTGGTCAAGGTTAAATGACATCATGCAAACGCAGTGCATGTCCGAGGGACTGCGTGTCCAGTCCACACGCGCCAATCCTCATTTAACAAATACAGGTTTGAAACAAACTGCTTACTTTGTGCAGGGATGTGGACAGATGTCCTCACGCATCTTACGTCTTCAGGGGTCGCCGAGGGTACAGAAATACGAATCTGCGGGATTCTGCTGAGTAAGTGGGTCAGCACGGACCAGAGGCTCGGTGGACTGATACGTAGGAACCTGATAGTGACAAAGCAGTGGCCAGACCAAGGCCGAGACACTCTGAGACACACTCCAGGTGCCAGGCTTTCAGCTCCTGCTCCGCGCGCCCACGAAACCTCCTGTTCCATTAATACCTCAAGCTTTGAAAGAATTTAATACAAATCCATCCTCTTGTTTCATTTTTTTCTTACATGAGCAGGGGAGAGTATTATAATCGTTCCTGGCAGAACGCGGCATTGTAAAGACTTTCCGTGAACGTCCACGGACGTCCCGAGATGAGAATGAATCTATTTGAATAAAAGCAGTAATCTGAAGGCAATTAAAGTCGTTCCGTAGGGCGCAATAAACCTCCATTGTTGGGTCTACAGAGCCCTCGGTGACGCGATTGTGGAGATGTCGTTTTAGGCCCTGAGCTGTTTTGAAAAATTTCAGAGGCCGCAAGTCTGAGAAAAACAAGGACAAGATAATGACTGGAGACACAATGGAGCCGGGTGTCTGGCGTGGTGCGCGCTGTGACGGCGCAGACAGAAGCTCACGCACAGCCCTAAGGACAGCAGAAAACCACGACCCCGAGAACCAGGTGCTGGGGGGCGGGGGGGACAGTGGCCGAGGAATCCAAGGAGCATCAGGTGATACATCGTGTTATCACGACAGGGAAGGGGACGGCGAGGGTCTGCAGAAAACGGAAGCGGGGTGTGTGCTGGCGTGCACACGGGGGGCGCACCCCCTGCCTGCGGCGTGGCCCCCGTGGGCGTGTAGGTGCCGTTTCCAAGGCCGTTTCCGAGTCACGTTCCTGAGTCCGGGTCCTCGGGCCCGGCAAGGTCGGCCCTTATCTGGTGCGATGCCCTGGGCATCCTGCCCGGCGGAGCCAAGGCAGACGGGCCGCCACCACCAAGCGGGGTGCCTGGTAGAAGCCAAGCATCCAGCGCACCCCGACTTGGTTTCGTTCAGCATAGCTGTGTGCCGGACCCTCGCAGGGACACACCCCGACCTTGTGTCCTGGAGGAATTCCCTGTCGATGTGGACTCCGGTGTAACCCAGCATCCCGGACCTCCCCCCGCACCCCGACCTTGGGGCATGTGTGTCTGTCACAGCTGGAGCTGAGGCCCAGAGGGTGGCTCTCCCCCACTGTCCCCACGTGTGGGGGGTGTGTGTGTCGCAGGGTGGCACCGACAGGCGGGGCTCGGAGGCGGCCACGTTGCCCTGACGTACACAGTCAGACGGCTGGCTGCCATCAGAGGGGCTCAACTCTGATGTTTGGCCGCTGAGTGTCCACTCCTGAGTGATGGGGTCCTTCCCGGTGGCATTTCAGGCATCAGTGTGCCGTAGATGGGAGAATTACACTGAAGTGGGGTGTAGGTCCCAAATCCTGGCTGTCATTCATGAAGCTGCTGTGAATATTCTAGAATATACCATGTCGTGGACATGTGTCCTGCCCCTCGCCCCCCTCCTCCTGCCCCCCATGCCCCTCTGGACTCAGCTCTGCGGAGTGGACCCAGCCAGGCTTGGGGAGTCCTGGGCATCCTGGGTTTCCCTAGCTCGGGATGGTTTGGGGACACCAGTGACACACCGACCACCTCCCAGCTCCACTCGAGGGAGCGAGTCTTGGCTGCCGGAGGTTTCGCCGACACGCTTCTCTGGGCCCCTCCTGCCTTGCTCTGGGAGCCCTCAGGGGTCTGGGTTCTCTCTAAGGGGTGGGGGGCTAGTGTGAGGCACTCTGGACCCCCGAGCTGTGCTCTGAACAACTTGTCAAGCTGTTGGGGTTGAGGGGTGGGGTCCTGAGGGTGACCCCTCGCTGACCGTGTGTGGTGTGGGCACCGTGGGCTGACCATGAGCGGAGCTTTGCAGAGCGCACGGTGGATAGCTGGACGAGACAGACGGCATTTCGGACAAGGGGGTACAGGTGCTGGGTGCTGTGCGAGCACCCGGAAAATGCAGTCGACTCAAAAACAGTGTCCAGAGGGTCTGGAGACCCCGTCCTGTCTGGAGGGGCCCAGGTGCCGGCAAATAGCAGGTAATGGGGGGAAGTGTGCTGCAGCCAGGGGGCTCCCTCCCTCCACGCCAGGGGGCGTGGCTTTGGAAGGGGCCCAGGGGTGACAAGTGAGGCTACAGAGGAGGGAGGGAGGGAGGAGGAGGTCACAGTGCGCATTTGGATGAGGTTAAGGGTGCCAGCACCTTCCGAGAAGCTCCTCGGCACCCACAGGAGCGGGTCAGATGCCTGAAACGCACCCCAGTTAGTTCGGGGCCTCCAGCGTGTTCCCCCTGCACAACAGGGCTCACCACGAGGGTACAGTGTCAGGCCGCACGACATTTCCTTCCAAAACAGGAAAAAACCCCACAAAAACCAACCAACCCAGCCGCTCCATCTCAGGCCGTACTTGAAGGAAATGAAGGAAATTTCAGGATTGGCACTCGGAGAACTGCTGACCCCAGCACCCTGCAATTAACCTCTCAGGAAATGCAAGATTTATAAGTTGCGGGCTTTTTTTGGCCTTTGGAAACAAGGTCTTAATAATTCAGAGAACTTTGTAATGATTTTAAAAGTGCACGCTAAGTACTTGATGGCCGCGGATCAATCCAGCCTTTGTGAGGGCCGAGCTGACATCCTCCTCTTCACATATGGAAATGCGACAGATGTGCCGCGCGGCCCCGCGCGGGCCGGCTGCTTCCGTACGACATTTCCTTGTGCGTTTGCGCTGCAGAAAAGCAATGTGTCTGTGCCTGTCCCGGCCCGTCCTCAACCGTCCCAACCAGCGGATTCCCGAAGCCGCTTTGATCTGAATTTCCTGCGATTTATCTTGGGTGTCTTGGCGTGCACCGCATCCCTGACTGTTGTGAACTCCCCAAATAGTTACATCCGTCCAGAGAATCAATGTGTATCCCAGTCAATACAGATGTTACAGGCACCAGGAGGAAAGGCCGTGTCAGCAGAAGAAGGTTGTAATGGTCACGGCGCGTTTCCCGCCGCGTCTTTTGTTTACGGCATCTGCCAGGGCGGCTGCTGTGTGTCTCTAACTCACGGAAAGTATTAAAATGATGGAGCACGTAGGCGTGGGGCCGCGGTGTGCAACCGTGCCAGGCACCGACGCCTGTGTCATTCGTTTCGAGCCCGCTCCTAGGACTGCGTTTGCACGCCGCGCTCCCCGGGCTTGCTGGCTCTGCAGGGGTGTGGCGCTGTCACAGAGGACAGATCGGCTGGTGGGTGTTTTAAGGACACCAAAGCTGTGATTGGGACCCGCGTGGCACGTCTGTTCATCAAAGCACAACGTGGCCTACCGTGGGGAAAACGTCATTCAAGTTCAGTATCTGTTGGGCGAAATCCTGTCCAATTTGTAGATTTTATATCCAGCCAGCGTGCTGCAGGTTGGCCGTGGTGACAATGAGATCCGTGGTGGGACTTGGGGGGCCGCCTCCGTGGGGACGGTTCTGGGGGGAAAGGCGTGGAGCCTTTTCCTCAGTTTAAAATGAACACGAACAGCACAGACGTCCACGAGGGACCGTGACACCTTCCACAGCCCGCCCGTTGCGTCCCCTAACGTGTCACCATCACGAGCATCCCTGGGTCATTGTACCCAAACCTGGAACGTGGCTCGTTAACTTCACTTCCGAGAGTTGGGCCGCTGGTTCAGTCGTGCATTTGTCACGGCTTCTTGAGTCCCGTCCCCACCGCGCCCCAGAGGAACAAATACCAGGAGAACTGTGGTGGAGAGGGGGAGGGCACAGGATGGGCCAGGAGGGACCCTGGGCAGGAAGGGGGCTGGTGCCCCGGAGGAGAAAGACATGGAGGGACGGACAAGAGGCCGCCTTGTGACAGGGCCGTCCCCCAGTGAGTGACATCATTTACAGTAATGTTTCCAGACACAAAACGCAAATGCAAATGCATTTTAAAGACCAGGTGTACAGTAGAAGGGGAGGAACGGTGCCATCACTTGTCAGGACTGAATTTCAAATGCTAACGCGTCGGGGAGCCGAAAGACTGTTTTGGGCTCATCTTCCCTTGCGGGGGCTGCAGTACCGGGGTCCGCGGGCCGTGAACAGCCCCTTCACTGCCTCTGTTTTCATTCAAAAAGCAGTTCAACGACCAAAGCAGTCTGCACCGTGTGAATCTAGTCCTCCGGTGTTGGCCCAACTCGTCAGGATTTACTAAGTTCTGATTGTTTGGGGGCACGTTAGTTTGCGATTGGTACGACGGCGGTTCCTGGGGTGACGTTTTAGATGAAGAGTGGTGTGAGTGTGAGCTCATTAGCGGTTTCGGTACTAACGTGAGTACCTACTGGTGCATCTATTTAAAGTTACACCCTCAGGCCAGGGGCCCTGCGGCAAAGCGTGTTTGCAAAGAATGTATCTGCATTTCTTTGAGATATTTTGTAATTTAAACTTTTCTCCAAGTCCCGTTTTCCTCTCCGTTTTCTAACACTTTGTTTCTGCAGTGAGACGTTTTAGCTCACTGATTTCTGCATCACGTACACAACGTGCTGTCTGTCCTCCACAAGCCTCAGGGACCCACAGCCCCTCAGACCCAGGGGTGCCATCCGCGTGGACACAGTGTGAGAGAGGGGACAGTCCTGGCGTGGTGCCCGGTCCCGCCGGCCTGGGGGCCTCTGCAGCATCACGGTGCCACAGTCCGGCTCGGTGGGACCTGTGCACAGGGGCTCCCTGCGTCCTGTCAGGTCGTAATGTCCCTCTGAGTGCCTTCGGGGTGGCTGTGGTTTGAGCAGTCACCAGCTGCCGCCATGCCCGGCCCCCATGCTCCACTCACACCTATGGGGACACCGCTGTGGGACGGCGTGGGGACACCGCTGTGGGACGGCATGGGGACACGGACCCGTCCACTCCGTCTTCATGCTCTGTGAAGGACAAAGCTGCTTCTTGTCACTTGGAACGCCCCACGCAGTGGCCGAGCCGTGGAGTTGTCCCCCCCCCCCCCCCCCGACGCTGTGTGACGGAGCCTGCGTGTCCGGGGACCGCGCCCGTGGCACCAAGGCACTCGGGGTCCGCTCAGGTGTCGCGTACAGGGGCCGTCCTGGGCTCATTAAGTAAAAATATCTCATTTAATGAGCAGGAGAGCACTGGGGCACACTGAACCCTGACACAAAGCAAATTATTTAAGTGATAAATCCCATTTTATGGGGAGTGTAAAAGTTAATAATACTCAGAGGCGAGGTAATAAAGGCAGACGTGCAACCACCCCCACCGCCTGCCTCCCTCAGGAGCACGCCATGTCTGCGCGGTGACTCCGGTGACAGAGACGGTGAGGGGGCGCCCGGGTTCTTAAAGTGACCTCGGGACGGGTGT
The DNA here is from genome assembly GCA_004026885.1 of Lyroderma lyra. Lineage (NCBI taxonomy): Eukaryota > Metazoa > Chordata > Mammalia > Chiroptera > Megadermatidae > Lyroderma > Lyroderma lyra. Next base: position 12,457 of record PVJL010020191.1, read on the forward strand.
TCTTCAGGGCGTCCGCTCTCTGGTATGGTAAGCCCCC
>PVJL010020192.1:0-12485 GCA_004026885.1 Lyroderma lyra
ATCCTAGTCCCCATCCCCATCTCCCACTCCCCTTCTCCATCCCCCATCTCCCACTCCCCATCCCACCTCCGCCTCCAGGTTCTTCCCTGCTGGAACACGCCCACCTCGCCCCTGCACTCCTGCAGGTGGCCCCACAAGAGCTAGCGTGACCTGTCAAACCCCGCAACCACACGCGCCCCTCCCGGCTCACAGCCCTCCAATGCCGGTGGCGCTGACGCCGAGGCCCGCGCTCGGGGGTGCCCAGCCCGACGGAGTGCCCTTCTCACCCGCCCCGACCGCCTCGTCCCCCACACCGCACCCAGCGCGCGTGCCTCCTCCCAGTTCCTGAACACCCCAAACCGGTTTGGGCCTCGGGGGCCTGGCGCCTGCTCCCCGGCTCACCAGCCGAGGACTCCCGATGGGTCAGCTCGGGGCTGAGAGTCAAGGTTTCCCTCCGGGAGGCCTCCCCGGTTCTTCCTGCTGGGTTCGTGCCCAGCGCCTTCACTCCCGGGAGGACCCTGCTTTCCGCCTTCATGCACGCTCATGTCTCCCCCCGAGAAGGAAGCTCCTTGAGAGCAGGCCGGCCATCGATCTCACTGGCCCTATTTATTAAGTACCTGCTGCTGCCTAACAAATATTAGTTGAATGAAGGAATGACTGAGTATCTGCTCTGAAACATTTTCTATTAGACACGGAGGATGATATTTTCGAGTATTGATTGCACATCACTCCGTATCCCCTTGGCTTTTCCCAGGAGCCTCCTGCACGTGAACTTGTCTTTGAGCTGTGAAAGGATTCCCTTAACGTGCATGAAGGTCAGCCAGGTGGAAGTCTGACTCTAGTAAGAGGGAGCAGACGCATGGCTCTAACTAAAATGTCAATTGTCCTAAGGTGTGAAAAATATTTTAAAACTTTCCATTTGCTCTTTTGTGGTCGTATCCTTTGTCAAAAACCCTTTTCTCCAAATAATATTCAGCCTGATAAGTGGAAAAAGAGCTTTCCCAGAGTACCGGGAGGCCCACCCAGCTAGAAGCTTAGGAGTTTTAGGCCTTCCTGACGGGCAGTGCCCGGCGGGCTGGAAGCCAGCGGGGAGCGTGAGGAGAGAAAGCATTGGCACATGGGGCGCGGGGCGGGAGAAAGGGGCAAGTGTACACCTAGAGCCTAGAAGCCTTCTTGGAGAGGAGGGACCAGAGCCCCAAAGCTTCCCCCTCAGGGTCAAAATGCCTAACGCCGTCAGGTGCGCGGGCTGGTCCTCGGCAACCTCTGATCAGGAAAAGGCCTAATGGCACCTCTTCCCACCCCACACCTGCACTTCTGGGGACAGAGCGCATCCCTCTTGCCACAGGACCCATCCTGGGCCAATCACAACCCTCCAACACTTGGACTATCATGCCTGGTCCAGGGATGGTCACATGATCCAATCAGGCCAATCAGAGTCCTTCCCTGAGACTGCTGGCTGAAGCAGGAAGGACTCTCTCTGATCCCTATGGATGCCAGCTGGAGGGGCTTGGGATCGATGTCCCCAAAGGAATCCCCTTTGCTGTCAGAAAGATCAAAACACCCCAGAAAGGCAGAGAAACAGATGAGTGACAGAGTCCCCGGGGCTCCTGGGCCAGAGCAGAAGGTTCTGGTGCCCATTGGGCAGCCCCAGCTCATCCGGGCTCTCCAGCAGCCGCAGCCCAAGGCCAGCCTCCCTCCTCGAGACCCTGTGGCTTCCCTCTCCTCTGCCGGGCTTCCTCCAGCAGGCACGCCCCAGCATCAGGGGACAGGAGTCCGTGGGTGAATGCCCCCGGCCACCCAGCCTGCACTAGGACGTCCTGAGGGTGACCACTGGCTTCTCTGAGGGTCTCTGCAGAGAGCCCCCATTGTCCACTCTTCTCAGGCACATCCTGCAGCTATTCTCACTTCCTTGTCCCACCTTTCCGCTACGTCCTCACTGGGCTTTCTGAAAACACCTTCTGAATAAATGATCTGCACCCAAGTCCCTGTCTCAGGCTTAGCTTTTGGGGAACTCAAACTAATTCAAACTGATGGTGACCACTAGCCACAGTCATCCCCAAAGCCCGCCCTCTGGGGGCCAGGCTACGGAACCTAAAGATTCCATCTTTGCCTAAACTTGTGGGATTGAATTGGGCTTCTGTCACTCTCCGATAAGGAATCCTGGAAAAGAACAAGGTGGAGGGTCCCTGCAGAGACCCGGCTCTGAGTGGCCACCGGCTAGGGACTGTGGGGTCGGGACTCACATGTCCCACTCCCACAGAGGCCAGTGAGTCTGAAGAGCAGCAGCACGGGGAGTGCCATGAGCTGGCACAGCCTGGTACAGGAGGGACCCATCCGTCCTTGTCCCAGGAGGACCCTGAGGCCACCAGGGCAGCAGCGGAAGTGAGAGCCTGAGGCCCCCTCACAAGGCCACAGTGACACCTGCTCCGCAGGACATTCCTCCCGGGGCAGCGAGCTAGAGGCAAGTCTGAGTGCCCTCTGACGACAAGGTAACCAAGTCAGGAAGCAAAGGGACAGTGTCCCCTCTGACCTGCTGGTTCATGCCCAGGGAGGTGGGTGGGCACAGAGGGAGTGGTACCCATGGGGTCACTGCCGGGCCTGTAGCCTGCATCGTCCACCTGAAGGACCATGGCTTCCACCCCCGTGGTGTCTAGCTGGGACACCTTCCCCCCACATTGTCTAACTCCAGTGTTTCAGCCTAGAATCTAGAACACCGATGTGTGTCCAGTTCACTGAGGAAGAAGCTGAGGCTCTGGGACGTCAGGTGGCTGCAGCGCGCCACAGCCAGGGTGCATCCCCCAAAAGAGGAAGAAACTCCAGAGCCTGGGCACGTCTCAAGGGCACATAAGTGACTTCACAGTTGGGTCCGTTCTGCCATTCAGCTGAGTGCAAACTTACAGATTGGCACTGGTGACCAAAAGCACTAGATTTTACTGTTTATTGGTATGAACTTGACTGTTTAATTAGTGGCTTAAAAGTTTAGTTTAGAGGGAGTGATTCAGCTGCATACACACCTATTGGCACAAACCCTCCATTTGTTCATTCAGACAATCAACAAATAAACCCTAGGAATTTGCTTGGATTAAGAGCCCAAAGTCTTCTTGAAATGTCATTTTTCAGTGCTTACTTCACTTTGGGTTGCTAGGAGATAAATTTTTTTTAAAAAGCAATTTGCATAGAGACCAGGAAAGCATTTTAATAATGTCAATATATAGCCAAATGGACTAAAGTGCTAAAGTGACTATTTTTCACTGGATAATTAAGCCTCCAAATTTAAATGTTCTAAAAGAGATAGACTTGTATTTCGTGAAGGTCTGTTCCACTTAGGTAGCTAATTATTTTTCAAGAACAACACTGAGTCATGTTAGACATCTTCTTGCTAATCTAATAATATTAAGCTACTGGGAGATGGTTCCTAGCCTTTCACATAATCAGGACTGGGGACGGGAAGAGTTTTAATTGCAGAATTGTGAGAAATTCTTTTTCCTAATCACTAGCACCGATCTGACAATCTGTCCAGCAACCAGGAACTAAATTAAAGAAGTTTTCTTTCCCTGATACACATGCTAGAAATCTCACTAATTCAAACTGATGGTGAGCAAGAGCCAATCTATTTTGGTTAAAAAAAAAGAAGAAGAAAAAAAAGAAAAGAAAAGAAATATATCTACTGTAGGACTTACTTAATACTCAAAAATTTTTTTCTTTCAAGTCCAATTAGAATCTTGAGTCCTGCACAAAATAATCAACAGAAGAGCGTTAGTCATTTTTCTTGTCTTAATATAGGTCCACAGTCCAGAAGAAACTTGCAAAAGTCTTGAAATGGCACAGTAGGTGGTTTGCAAGCGTTTACGAGGAGAACCTGTTCGTCCTTTCGGCCCCTGTGCGTGGGTCTTGACCACTTGTCCCGGCCAGACGAGCCGTTCCTTTCTCCGCCCTCGAATCTGGGCAGACCTTGTGACTTGCTTTGACCAATCCACTGGGGAGGAAGTGACACTGTGTAAGCTTAGAGCACGGGCCTGAAGAGGCCTTGCTGCTACCAGGTCTAGCATCTTGGGACGCTGCTGCCACCACGTGATAAAGCCCTAACTGGCACTGTGGAGATGAGAGACCGCTCGGAGAGAGAGGCCCAGGAGGTGGCCAGCACCGGCCGCCTTGGAGCAAACAGCCTCAGGGACGCCTCCCGACCACGGGGACCCCAGGAAGGGCTCCAGGCAAGACCAGCAGAGGCGCCCACGGAGCCCAGCCCCACCTGCTGACCCAGTGAATTGTCAACGAATAAGATGGTGGTTGTTTGACCCCACAGAGTTTCAGGGTAGTTTTTAATGAAGTAATAGCTGGTACACATGGGTTTGTTTAAATAAATGAAGAAATTGGAGGGTTTTGATAAGTACTGCTACTCGGATCGAGACAATTATACATTATGTAGTTTTGGGTCCCGTACACTTTCTTGGTGATCGTACGTCGGTGTGATCGTACGTCGGTGTGATCGTACGTCGGTGTGAACAGGACCTTCTGCAGTATGTCCCCTAACTGGCCTTTGTAGTTCTGTTCACGTAGTGATTGTAATGGAACGTGTTCTGTCCCCGCAGACGGCGCAGGGGTAAGTAGTCGGCGTCGGCCAGGCTGTGTGACCTCTGGGAGAGAGTCCAGCCCAGTGATTAGGGGCAGGGATTGGGGGGGTTGGGGGGGAGGCTGAGCTCCTCCTCCATCATCTGTCTGGGAGACCCTGGCTGAACAGTGATGGTAAGCAATTGCCTCGTTTGGAAATGCGAGAGCAGAGAGGTAACTAAAGGTGAAACACTCACAGCAGCGCCTGGCCCGTGGGACACACGCATGCGCGTGTGAGAGCGCTCCCGCTACTTCGATCCCTGCATGCCACCACTCGGGGTTACCAACAGGAGGAAAGGTTCAGGGGGCGGGTGGCAGGGGGCGGACGTTGGAGAAATTGGATACAGTTGGGTTTCCTCAGAGATCCTGGTCCCCGCTTTCCCATCCACCTTGCCATTTAGTTCTACCTGCACTAACGGGGGGACAGCAAGGCCCAGAAGTACGCAGCCCAGGATCCACGGATTCGTCGGATTTGTCGGGACGATCCCTCCCCCAAGAGGCTGGCTGGCTGGCTTGTGCCTTCGCCCTGTGAAACCTCACTGACCAACCTCTGCGACAGCCATGCCTCTCCCTATGCTGATTTACTTGAGTCGATGGAACGTTAGTATTCCCGGATCAAAGCAAACGTTGGTCTTAACGTTGAAAGTGTAGTTCTAAGACTCATGCGTGTCCACAGAGCTGCCGCATAAAAGTGAAAACCCATCAAACTCAGAGGATCAATTAGCAGATGTATTCGTGACGGTCCTGTTGACTCTGCTGCTGTCAACTTCTGGGTTGACGCCGAGCTCCCTGCCTCCGTGAGAACCAAGGGTGCCCGACGGGAAAGCGAGCTCTCATTTCTGAGCGGGGCCCGGGCTCCCCAGTTTCTGCACACAGTGACAGCTATAATCAAGTCCTAACAAATGACCGTCCTGCACAATAGAACTGCAAACAAAACACTACATATTGAATGCGCGTATTGTTCCTTCTTGTTTGCAAACATGTGCATAGTGCGATCTTCATTATCCCAGAGCTTGGAAAAACAGAATTGTCTTCCAGCCTGTTTGAGCACTGCTTGATTTTTCTGGCTCCTGGAGAAAAGCCCAAGTTTTTTGGAAGAGCATATCTTGTGTGTCCTAACCCCTCCCACTGGGAGAAAACCCCGGTAAAGACAGCAGGCCTGGGGCGAGGGAGGCCAGGGGCGGCTGGTGGAGACCTTGCACCTGAAGACAACAGGTCCCCGCCCACGTCTGGCCCCCACCAGTGGGTTCTGACCCCACAGAGTGCCTCTCCCCTAACTATGTGCTTGCAAATTCAGCACGACTCTTTCTTTGCTTGTTGTACTGAATGTAGTTACTTGAGCTTTATGGTTAGATTCCAGAGGAAAGACATGACCTCCAATGTCAGAGAAATTGCCAGACTCTAGAAAAGGTACTAGAGTCCACAGGGCCGGGTTGCTTGTCCTGATTCGGCCGCTTGCTGTGTGACTGCAGACAACTTTAAGCTCATTGAGATAATAAGGTCTGTTGGGCTTCCCGTAAAGCACTGTTACAAGACTCAAACAGTCGAATACACTAGAAAATTCTCGGAAGCTGCGAAGCATCGCACAGATGTAAGGTGTTACTCTTTATAGCAGGCGTACCCAACCTGCGGCCCAGACGGCTTTGAAGGAGCCCCAACACAAATTCCTAAAACATTATGAGATGTTTTTGTGACTTTTTTTTTTTTTTAGCTCATCAGCTATTGTTAGTGTGAGTGTATTTTCTGGGTGGCCCAAGACAGTTCTTCTTCCAAAGTGGTCCAGGGAAGCAAAAGTTTGGACACCCCGACTTCATAGCATCATGTGAGGTTAGCTCCTAGTAAATGCTCCGATGGTGAAACGTAAAATAAAATTTCGAAAATGAACAGATGCACAAAAGGATAAGGGTTGTATGATTGCACTTCTATACAATACCGTGAATAGGCAAATTCATAGAAAAGATGGTAGACTAGAGGTAACCCTGGGGCAGAGGCGAGGGGGGTGGGGCGTCAGTGGGTACAGCGTTTCTGTTTGAAATACGAAAGTTCTGGAGATGGATGGTGGTGACGGTTTCACAACAATGCAAATCTGCTTGATGCCACTCATTTGCAGACCAAAAAACAGTTAAAACGGCCAATTTTACGTTAAATATATGTATTCTCACAACACAGAAAAATAAAAATAGATGAACAGATGGCTTAGGGAGACACAGCATTATTGACAAGGAATTTAGTTGCATCCACGTGTTTGGCGTGTTCTCTCTCCATGGCCAACTACACGAGAAGCCAAATCACCATCAGGAAACACTTATTCTCTTGCCTTTTGACGGGTGATACTGATGTCCACTGATGACCCTCCCCGGTGCCATCTCCTCACCAAGAGTGGCCTGACCATTGGACTAGACCGAGAGTCAGGACAAGCTCTCCTTCCCTAGATGAAGATGAACAAATGCCACCAACGTCTGCTCACTCTTCCTTTTGTCATGTCCAGGGCTGACGGTGTCCCCTGCATGGAAGACCTTCTTCCCTTAGGTGGGTGTGATCGAAGCAGGGGACACAAAACCCTCTCGTCATAGACGACCGTGTAATTTAATTTCAAAGCAGGATGCTTTCACGGAGAGGGAGGACCACAGCTGTCCATTGGGACTGTCCTGGGCAAACTGGGGATCATGCATGCCTCCTGACCCATGAGGCTACTCCTTCAGGTGACCCCCCTTGTCTCCCTCAGTCTGTCTGTTCTCTAAGGAGGGGCCCCAGAGCAGTGCTTGCACTTGGCACATGCTCCCGTGAGCTGCCTGGCCTGGGATCATCTCCCGCAGGTTCTGGGGGCTGGTAGGGGGACCACCTCACCCTGTGGACCACACCGTCACCCAGTGCTGCGAAGTCCTGGGCTCTCCATCCACTGCAGAGGGGTCTGGACCTCAGGCTGCCCCCGACCCTACTTCCCTCCACCATGTGAGATCAGTCCATTGTCTACTGGACAAGTTCCCTCCAGAGTCCATCCTGTAGGCTTTGGGCCACCTGCAAACTTCATTCCAGCTTCTTGTCCAGCATGCACAGGACACACAATTTCCTGACCCCCACCCCACCCCACCCCACGTGTGGCTGCTTGCACGTCCTCGAGCCCGCCTTTGAAGATCCTAATGCCAATGCTAATCTGACAGTGGCAACACGAATGGGCATTGGTTGAGGTCAGAGTCCAGGGCAGGCCTGTGTGTCTGTCATCTGTAAGCTCACAGCAACCCCATAAGCAACAGTGGAGGAAACTGGGTCACCGGGTTGAGGTCGTCCCCGTTACCTGGGTGATGCCCTGGTTCGTGCTCTTGTCAGTGCCCCCCCGCCCCCCGCACACATACCCCTAGGTCTGAGTTTGCACAGATCATCAGCCCAATCACTCTGACCCACCAGAAGTGTCCTTGGGCCAGTCCACGCTTTGGGACCAGGCCAAGGCCACCTCTCCCAACATCAGCAGATCCCAGGGCTAAGCGTCCATTGCTGAAGTGGCCTAATCTTTCCGCTGAGAAACACGAATCCAGAAAGTTCATTCCTGCCATTCTCAACAGCTCTTTTAACTCCAGATTCCACTAACCGGCCGGCTGGACTGATCTTACATGGAGGACTTTAGAGACCAAGCAGGTTGATTATAGGAAATCAAATCCTCTCCGAGAGGAGCCCTGCCCTGCCCCACCGCCGGTCAGGCTCAGAACTGTTTCAACAATAACTTTGATTTGAATTAAATAGCACCTATGTTGGGAGGAAAAGAATGACTGAGATTCAATAGTTTTGAAATTTCCATACCATTGTTGGACTCTCCGATCCAAAATTACATCTCGGGGCTCCTGATCCATGCCCTGAGAATAAATGTGAAGGTGACCACGTGGAGCATTGTGCTCCCAGGAGCGGGAGGGTCCCTGTGACGTCTTCCCTTTTTAAACCACAACCCCGCTCCCCTTCCTACCTGCTTCCCCTTTCTTACCCGAAAAATCACGCACTGAACAGTTAACGGTGCACTCATCTTGGATTTTCCTTCTTAAACAAATGGAACACAAAACCTTTCATTATAGAATGTGGCCACATCAGAGAAAACCAGGAAAACGGAAGAAGACAATTAACGCTCACAATCCCAGCAAACCGAGACCATAGAGGTTCGCAGCCGTGAGCATACCGCGGTCCCTGCAGATGTTGGGGACTGAAATTCCTCTCAGTGTGTCACCGTGGAGAATCATGCCCATGCCCGCAGAACTGGCTGAGGACCATCTGACATGGGTGACAGGCCACTATACCTTCCCTAGGAAGGCAGCTTTCTGTTCTGTGTGTGTGCGTGTGTCATGAGTACATGTGTGCGTATGTGTGTGCACATGTGTCGTGTGAGTGCATGTGCGCACATGTGTGCACGTGTGTGTTGTGCATGCGCATGTGCACGCATGTGCACATGTGTGTACACGCGTGCGCGTATGTGCACGCACATGTGTGCACGTGTGCATGTGCGCGTGCATGTGCATGCATGTGTGTGCGCGCATGCGTGTATGTGGTGTGTGGTGTGCGTGTGTGCATGCATGTGCATGTGTGTGGCGTGCATGCACATGCGTGTGCATGCGTGCACATGTGTGTGGTGTGTGCGCATGTGTGTGCGTGTGCGTGTGTGTATGTTTCTCCTCGCAGCACTCTTGTCGTTGATGGCCGCTCCTGTTCATTTTCCATTCCTGGTCTTGTTTTCCTGCTTTGCTTCCAGGCAAGGTTTTTAAAGAGATGAGCCTTTCATTATGCGTGCTCCCAAATTCCACACCTGCAGGAGGAAATGGATAGGTTGCAAATGAAATTGCCTGTCATGGGGAAAGATGGCACATGGGGGCACTGAGGTCAGCCACACCTGCAGTCACACACTCCACCAGAAGTAGAAACGCTCCACTGCCTCAAACAACTTGCTGAGAAAACCTGCTCACCCACTCCGAGCCTCAGTTTCCCCATCTGTAAATGTGAAGTCTCTAAGGACTCCTTGGGGGGGCTTTCCTGGGCTCCCCCCACCATAGCCATTCTCTGCGGGGGCCGTGACTGACAGGCCCCTCCAACCCCCAGCTCAGCCCTGCCCTGGACTGATCTCAGGATATACGAAGCCTCAGCGTCTTGTTCTGGGATTTACCATGTGATCCAGCTCTAATGTCCCTGGTCCAGTTCAGGAAACTGGGCTTGGCTCCAATTTATTTAGGCCGCAAACGCAAACGAGCCCTGCTCAGGCTGGGCACTGTGCCAGGACAGACAGACGGGTGGCCCTACCCTGAGCAGCCAGGGGCAGGCAGAGGGGATAGCACAATACTGTCCTCAGGCCACAGCAGCCCCCAACCCCAACCTGTGCCCAGCCCAGCGAGCAGGTCTGTCTGGGACCCTGGACCTGAGCCTGGGACCCACCGAGGCACCAGGCCACACCGCACTCCCACCTCCGACCGGACCCTCCTTCCCGGGGCTTCAGGTGCGTCAGCCAATCCTCGTCCCACTGCCTGAGCGCGTCGCTCAGCCGGGCCAGGGCGGACGGACTCAAAGGAAAGCACAGAGAAGCCTGCGCTGAGGCGGCTCGGGTGCCGCCGGCCCAAGCTGGGCAGGAGACGACAGAGGCGTTTTTAAGTGTCAGCACGCTCTCTGCACGTGGGCAAGAGGTGGGGGGGGGGTGGAAAGGACACGAACGCAGGACCGCTCCTGGGTTATGTCCTGGAGGGGCCGCGCTGCTTGCCCACGTACAGGACAGTCCCCAGTGCCAGGCTTGCTGAGCGCAGGGCAGCTCCCTTCTCCACCCCGGGCCCCGGAGGACTGGCCCACGGGCAGGCCACCCACCTGCAGGCCAGTCGGCAATGCAGGACCTGCGCCGTCCGCTCGGTAACAAGAGCCGGGCCGACCGCCTCCTTCCTCGGGAGGAAGCCAAGAGGTCGGGACCGGCAGCCGCGGGGAGGAATCCCGGGTGTGCGTACAGGGCCGGGGGGCGGCGGGTAATGGGTCCTGTGGGGCTGCTAATGGAGTGGAGACTGGGGACGTGGGGGAGGGGAGAGCGCCATCTGGGCAGATGCAGGAAGAGATGGAGAGGTGGCCTGGGGCCGATCACGTGGCCGCCCCAGCATTGTCCGCATCCCCCTGAGAGCCGTCCTACCTGGAACCCCGGATTCCCGAGCCAGCCCCGTTGCACTTAGTCATCAGACACGCTCGGACCTTCCTTTACTTCGGCTACGGAGCGGGCAGTTCTGTTCTCATTTGGATTATTTAAGATCAGGGAAAAGGATGCCCTTAGGGCTAACTCCACGTTCTAAATTCATGGTGACCAAGGGCCACTGTGGATAAGGCACGTGCCTACCCAGTGATATCCCAACAGGCCAGTCGTGACCCTCCTGGTGATGGCCTTCAAGTTACAGAGCTCAAGAGGGCAACACAACATGCTCCAATCTTCACGCTGAACACAATCACTCTGTTTCTAAATATAACCCCACGGAATAGACCTGAAAACTCTCTCGGCATCTCATTAACATTTCAAGGATGCCGGAAGCTCTGTCTCTAACAGACTCAGAAGACGCCCGGCTGTACGAGGGAGAGGCTGAGCACGGGCCCAGTTCCAGGGTCTTACCCGAAAGTGTGCAAACAGCGACCGCCGGGCTGACGACCTTAGCCGGCCGGGGCCATTGCGGAAGCACACACGCGGTCTGCCCAGGCCGGAGGCGATTTTCTTTTAGCTTTTTCAGGGCGGGGCAGTCGGGGTGTGCGAGTGTGGGCTCCATGTGGCTCTCTGGTTGAAACAGAAGATGGAAAAATTTAACATTTTTGTGAGATCGAAGTATACCTCTACCTACGAATGCCCACATCCTAATATTTTTGGTTTAATTTTCAGTTAATCCTAATAGCTAACATTTACAATGTGCTTCCTACGTGCAAGGCACTTTTAACTAATAATCATGTTTAATCTTCCCCAGTGACCCCATGAGACCAGCATGTTATTATAGAAATTCTCATAATTACTATGTGGGGACCTCCCAGGAGTTCGCCCAGGACTCGGAGCTGGGGAGTGGCTACACTCGGTTCCACGTTGGAGCCCACTTCCCTCAACCTTTTGGCCACCTACCCCGGGAGAGGTTCGCCGAGGACACAGATGACTGCTTGTTTGTTTGAGGGACAGACAGGGAAGAGAATTCAGGAATTTGTCATTGCTCGTCCCTGCTGAGGGACATTAGTTAGACATTAGCAGTGACACGTGAATCGGGGCACTTGTTTCCGGCTGAGTTATCACAGTGGTGCTCGCCAGCTTGCTGGCGCGGTTTCGGAAGTGCTGGACAGAGAGGGTCCTCAGTGCTTCCACTTGTCCCCTGCTCTCGCCAGCGCAACCGGGCACGCAGCCCTGCCGCCCGGCCTCAGCCCCGCGTCTGCCGTGTGAGTTGTGGCCCTGGGCCATTTTTAGGGAAGGTGATGTATCACAGCCCCTGAACTCTTCAGTGACCTTCCAGAAACACTGAACTGACCTTTGGGGGGCACCGGCCAATGTCAGCAAGCCTCGATGAGGTGCATCCTCAGGTCCCCAGGGCCCCCTCACCTTTGGCCTGGACAGGGGCCCAGAGGTAGCACCTGACCTCTGGGAGCCTCTCTTGTTCTTGTGGTCTTGCGGGAGACCTGGGCCACACATCGCAGGGCCACGCTGGGCACCCCAGATTCCTAGTGAAATCAGGGATCTATGGGCAGGGAGGAAAGTCGATGCCAGGGGTTCGGTTCCAGCCCCACGTAGTGGGACTGGGGTCCTGGTGGGATGAGGCTGCGACTGGCTTACCTATCTCTGGTTCAGGCCAGGCCTCTCCCAGGACCCGCTGGCGGGCGCGGGCCGCATCTGCTGCTGAGTATAGAGCAGGGTCCTATGTGAGAGTCAGTGAGGAAGGGGC
>PVJL010020193.1:0-12480 GCA_004026885.1 Lyroderma lyra
GATGCTTTGTAATATAAATAGAAGTCAGGAAGTGTAATGCCACCAGCCTTATTCTTTTTATGTAGTATTGCTTTGGCAATTCGAGGTCTTTTATGGTTCCATATAAATCTAATAATTCTTTTATCTATTTCACGAAAGTATGATTGTGGGATTTTGATTGGTATTGCATTAAATCTGTAGATTGCTTTGGGCAGAATGGTCATTTTAACAATGTTAAGTCTTCCTATCCATGAACAGGGGATATTTTTCCACCTTGAAAATTCTGTTCCAATTTCTTTCAAAAGTGTCTTATACTTTTCTGTGTAAAAGTCTGTCACGTTCTTTGTTAAGTTAATTCCCAGGTATTTCATTCTTTTTGTTGTGATAGCAAAAGGAATTGACTCCCTCATTTCTTTTTCTGAGGATTCATTGTTTGTATAAAGGAATGCTTTTGATTTTTGTACATTGATTTTATATTTGCAACTTTACTATATTTGTTGATTGTTTCTAATAGTTTCCTGGTGGAATCTTTGGAATTTTTTTATATAAAGGATCATGTCATCTGCAAATAGTGACAATTTGACCTCTTCTTTTCCAATTTGGATACCTTTGATTCCTTTCTCTTGCCTAATTGCTGTGGCTAGAACTTCCAGTACTATATTAAATAACAGTGGTGACAGGGCGCATCCCTGTCTTGTTCCTGATTTTAGGGGAATAGGTTTCAGCTTTTCCGCACTCAGTATGATGTTAGCCGAGGGTCTCTCATATATGGCCTTTATTATGTTGGGATACTTTCCTTCTATATCTATTTTATTTAGTATTTTGGTCATAAATGGATGTTGTACCTTGTCGAAAGCTTTTTCTGCATCAATGGAAATGACCATATGGTCTTTATCTTTGATTTTGTTTGTGTGGTGTATCACATAGATTGATTTTTGTATGTTGAACCATCCTTGTGCTCCCAGGATGAATCCAACTTGGTCATGATGTATGATCTTTTTGATGCATTGTTGTATTCTATTTGCTCATATTTTGTTCAGGATTTTTGCATCTGTGTTCATCAGAGATATTGGTGTATAGTTTTCTTTTTTTCTGTTGTCTTTGTCAGACTTCGGTATTAGGGTAATGTTGGCCTCATAGAATGACTTAGGAAGTATTGCTTCCTCTTCAATTTTTTGGAAGAGTCTGAGGAGGATAGGCATTAATTCTTCTTTGAATGCTTGGTAGAATTCATTGGTAAAAGCATCTGGTCCAGGGCTTTTGCCTTTAGGGAGATTATGGATGGTCATTTCAATCTCGTTGTTATTGATTGGTCCATTCAGATTATCCAGTTTTTCTTGGTTCAGTCTTGGTAGGCTATAAGTTTCCAGAAACTTGTCCATTTCTTCTAGGTTGTTAAATTTCGTGGCATAAAGTCCTTCATAATATTTTCTTATAATCCTTTGTATTTCTGTGGTATCAGTGGTAATTTCTTCCTTTCATTTCTAATTTTGGATATTTGTGTCCTTTCCTTTCGTCCTTTGATTAGTCTAGCCAGGGGTTTGTCAATTTTGTTGACTTTCTCAAAGAACGAACTCTTCGTTATATTAATTTTTTCTATTGTCCTTCTGTTCTCTAATTGGTTTAGCTCTGCTTTAATTTTTATTATTTCTTTCCTTCTGCTGACTTTGGGTTTTGTCTGCTCTTCTTTTTCTAATTCTTTAAGATGGGATGCTAAGATGTTTGCTTGTGATTTTTCTTGTTTCTTAAGATAGGCCTTTAATGATATAAATTTCCCTCTTATTACCCCTTTCGCTGTGTCCCAATAATTATGATACGTTGTATTTTCATTGTCATTAGTTTCTATATATTTTTAATCTCATCTTTTATTTGTTCTTTTATCCAGTCCTTTTTTAATAAGCTATAGTTTTATCTCCATGTATATGTGGTTTTTTCTGCTTTCCTTTTACAGTTGATCTCCAATTTCAAAGCTTTATGGTCTAAGAATACACTTGTATGATTTCGATCTTCTTGAATTTGCTGAGGCTTCTTTTGTGTCCCAGCATGTGGTCTATCCTTGAGAATGTTCCATGAGCACTAGAAAAGAAGGTGTAGTCTCTTTTTGCTGGATGAAGTGTCCTGTAAATGTCAATGATGTCCAATTGCTGTAATCTGTCATTTAGAGCTGATATTTCCTTATTTATTTTCTGTTTGGATGATCTGTCCATGGCTGTTAGCGGGGTGTTTAAATCTCCCACTATGATTGTGTATTCATCAGTTTCTCATTTCAAGTCTGTTAGTAGTTTCTTTGTGTATTTTGGTGCATCCTGGTTGGGAGCATATATGTTGATTAGTGTCAACTCTTCTTGTTGTTGCATTGTGCCTTTTATCATTATGTAATGACCATCTTTGTCTTTTACTATCTTTTTTAACTTGAGGTTTATTTCATCAGATATCAGTATGGCCACTCCTGCTTTTCTCTGGTTACCATTTGCTTGGAGTATTGTATCTCATTCTTTCACTCTGAGTCTGTGTTTGTCCTTACAGCTGAGGTGTGTTTCTCAGAGACAGCATATGGATGTGTTCTGTTTTTTAATCCAGTCTGCTACTCTGTGTATTTTTGTTGGTGAGTTCAGTCCATTAACACTTATAGTGATGATCGATATGTGAGGATTTCCTGTGGCCACTACTTATTTCTTTCTTTGCTTTTGTTTGTTTGTTTGTTTGTTTGTTTGTTTTTGTTTCTTTCTTGTTGCCCCAAATTTGTTCCTTTTCTCCTGATGTTTTCTTTCAGGCTGAAGAGCCTCCTTCAGTATTTCTTGGAGTGCTGGCCACGTGCTGGCAAATTCCCTCAGCTTCTGTGTGTTTGAGAAGGTCTTTATTCCACCTTCATAACTGAAAGATAATTTTGCTGGATAATTTATTCTTGGCTGGAAGTTTCTCTCTTTTAAATTTTTTAATGTTGGGTTCCACTCTCTTCTGGCTTGTAGAGTTTCTGTTGAGAAATCTGGGTCAACCTAATGGGTTTTCCTCTAAAGGTTATAGTTCTTTTTTCCCTGGATGCCTTGAGAATTGTCTCTTTGTCTTTAGTTTTGGACATCTTTAGTACCATGTGTCTTGGAGAAGATCTGTTGGGGTCCTTCTTGAACTTGGGGTTCCAGATCTTTCCATAGGTTTGGAAAGTTCTCATCTACGATGTCTTTGAGTATGCTCTCTGTAGATTGCTCTGCCCCCTCTTCTATTCCTATTATCCAGATGTTGTTTTGTCTCATGGAGTCGGATATTTCTTGCAGAGTTCTTTCAATCCTTTTGGTTCTATATTCCCTCTCTTCCTCTTTCTGAGCTGTTTCCATGTTCTGATCTTCAATATCACTAATTCTTTCCTCCATCTGGTTCGTCCTGTTTCCTATGGCAGTTATTTCATTTCTCACTTCTTTTATCATATTATTTATTTTTCGTATTTCCTTCTCAATCTTTCTTATGTTTTGAATTTCTTTGCTAAATTGTTCTTTTTGTTCACAGAGTTCCATTTTATGTCGCTTATATCCATTTTTATATTATTTATCTCAGCTATGGTGTTCTGCTGATAGGTTTTCATTTTTCTCACAGCCTTTAGAATGGCTGCTTTAAATTCTCCATCACTTAAATTCGACCCTTTCAGTTCTGATAAGGTGTCTCCTGGGTAAATTTCATGTTCTTTTTGAGGAGTTTTAGTTTTTAAGGAATTCATCCTGTCCGCTGGGTTCTTCCTCTTTGACATGAGGGCTTTATGTTCAGTGCCCAGATTATTGCTTTTGTGGTGTCTTGCTGTAGGGCAGACACTAGGGGGCACTGGGGGTCAAGTCTTGGAGGAGAAGGGGCTGTTTGTTTCTTGTTTCTGATCTCCTGCTGTGTTTGGAGGCTATGCGTATATATCCTGGGGAGAGGCCAACAAAAGGCATTCCAAGGGCGGCTCTGCCTTTTGCCCTTTGCTGGGGAAGCTGTTTCAAGGCTTGTTTCTGCTGGCTCAGGTGAATGCTATCAAATCAGTCTTTCTTCTTAGCCCTGATTCAGCATCTGGCTGTCTATGGGCTCACACTGTTTTCAGAACCCTGGGGTGCATGAGGAAGTGCACGTTCCGTAAGTCCAGAGCTGTGGGCCTAGCCTGAGACAGCAGGGTCGCCTTTGCAGTGGGCTGGGAACAGGAACTGCTGCCCTGTGTAGGTCTTCAGTGTCTTAGAGCTGTGTCAAAGAGTTCTTTGCAGTTCAGAGTCCTCGCTCAGCCCTTCTACGATTCAAAACTTCCAGAAGCTGGCTCCCAAACTCCGTCCCCAGCATGCGGCTCCAAAGTCCAGCTCCCCCATGGCCTCTCCCCTCCCCCGAGCTGTGCAGCTTGGATCCTGTTGTAGTCTGCTCCCTTCCCTCTCCCTGACTCTCCCCCTTCTATCTAACCTTTAGGTGTTTACTTGCGATTTGTGGATTTCTCAACAGCTGTTTTGTTACTCAGGGTCCTCTTCCTTGGCTTCTGGATGGCCATTCAATTGTGTTTTCTGGGAGAGGCTTTAGGGACCACCTCTCCAGTCACCAACTTGCCTTCTTCCCATTTATGATTTTTTTAAAAAATGAATAAAATTGGTATAGAAGGAAAGTACCTCAACAGAATAAAGGCCATATATGGCAAGCTTTCAGTTAATATCATACTGAATGTGGTAAATCTGAAACCTATTCTCCTAAAATCAAGAACAAGCAAGGATGTCCCTCCTCACCATTGCTATTCAATATAGTACAGGAAGTTCTGACCAGAACAATCAGCCAAGAGAAAGGAATAAAAGCCATCCAAATTGGGATAGAAAAAGTTAAACTGTGTCTATTTACAGATAACATGATCCTTTATATTCCAAAGATTCAACCAGAAAGCTATTAGAAACAATAACTAAATACAGTAAAGTCACAGGATACAAAATAAATGTATTGCAAATTCAATTGCATTTCTATATACCAATAATGAAAGTGCAAAAAAAAAGAAAAAGAAAAGAAAAACAATATGCTTTGCAATCACACTAAAAAGAATAAAATATCTAGGGAAAAACTTAACAAATAACATGGACTTATACACTGAAAATTATGACACTACTAAAAGAAATAGAAGAAGACCCAGAGAAATGAAAGGATACTTCATGTTCATGGATTGGAAGAATCACATAGTTAAAGTACCATATTGCCAAAGCAATATACAGATTTAATGCAATTCTCATCAAAATTCCACAGACATCCTGTCAAGAAATATGTAAAAGAATCTTCAGAATTGTATGGAACCACAAAAGACCCCAATTTGCCAAAGCAATTCTATGAAATAAGAATAAGGCTAGAGCTATCACACTCCTAAATTTCAATTAATTCAACAAAGCATCAATAATCAAAACAGCTTGGTATTGGCAGAAAAACAAACACAAAGATCAATAGAACAGAATTGAAAATCCAGAAATAAACTCACAAATATATGGGCAGATAATTTTTGACAAAGGAATGAAAAATATAGAAAGGGGGAAATAAAGCCTCTTTGATGAATTGTGCTGGGAAAATTGAAAAACCACGTGGAAAGAAATGAATCTGAACTGCAAAATGTCACCATATACCAAAATTAAATCAAAATGCATTACAGACCTTCATGTAAGACCAGAAACAAAAACTGTATAGAAAAAAGCATCAGTACTAAACTTATAGATTTGTTTCAAGGAGAACTTCATGAACCTGACCCCAAAAGCAAGGGAAATAAAAGTAAACATAAATGAATGAAGCTGTATCAAACTAAAAATCTTCTGCACGTAAAAGAAAAAGAAACCATTAACAAATCAAAGAGGCAACTAACCAAATGGGAAAAAATATTTGCAAACAATGCCTAATAAGGGGCTAATACCTAAAATATATGAAGGACTTGTATGACTCAAAAACAAAATATCAAACAATACAATTTTTTTAAAAAAGCAGAGGACCTGAACAGACACTTCTCCCATGAAGACATACAAATGGCCAACAGATACATGAAAAAATGCTCAACTTCATTAGCTATTAGGGAAATGGAAATCAAAACCACAATGTCCATTATCAAGACAGAGAACAACAATTGTTGGAGAGGTTGTGGAGAAAAAGGAACCCTCATACAATGTTGGGAATGCAAACTTGTACAACTACTGAGGAGAAGAGTATGGAGTTTCCTCAGAAAACTAAGAATAGAATTGCCATATGACCCAGCAATCCTTCTTCTTGATATCTACCCAAATAACTTGAAAACCTCAGTCTGCAAAGATATGTGCCCTCCAAAATTCATCGCAGCACTATTTACGATGGCCAAGTCACGGGGACAACCAAAGTGTCCTCTGATAAATGACTGGATAAAGAAGTTGTGACAAATTTCAAAATAGAATATTACTCAGCTATGAGAAAAGATAAAATAGGGCCATTTAACAACATGAATGCATCCTGAAATCATCATGCTAAGTGAAATCAGTCAGACATAAAAAACCAAGAACTACATGATTCCATTCATATGTGGAATATAAATTTGAAAGCAGCAAGAAACAAATGTCATGTACACAGTCAATAATTTGTTAGTTACCTGAGGATAAGGAAAGGGGTGAAGGAGAAGGGACAGAAGCACAAATACATGGTGATAGAAAGAGAACTGACTTTGGGTGATGAACGTATAACATAACACATAGATGATGTATAGTAGAATTATACACCTGGAACTTATGTAATTTTTACTAATCAACATGACCCCGATACATTTAACAATAAAAAAAAGTTTCCTATAAAGTTAATGTCAATTCTAAAAGGGACTACTTATACATAGAAAAATATTTGGAAACTATAACCAAATATCAATAGTAACTACTCACAGTAATGAGATTTGTGATAATTTAATTTTTTTGCACCCTTATGGATTTGTTTAAATTATCCTCAATTGGAGAAGCTTAATTTACTATGAAAAAAGTAATTTAAACAAAAAAAAGTGGACATGAGAGTTTAATTCAGTGCCAGAATGTATGGGCAGTAAAATAGGAAATCTGAGGAGATGAGAGACTCTGAAATAGATTAAGTTCCAGAAAAGCTTGAGAATCCAGATGTAAAATTTCCAAAATTATAACTTCCTGAAACTTCTAACAATTAGGATTAGCTATTCTAAATGTTAATCTCTCTTTTAATAATTTGCTGATTTTCTGATGACAACAGATTTCAAAATGAAGAAGTTTGGGGGAAAAATAAGAAAGAAGATATTCTTCTTCAGATAATTATATTGTACCATTGGAGGAGGGGAGGAATTTTAATAATATTTGTTAATAATTTTCTTTTAAATTAAAATTTTGAGAAATCTATGTTTTCTTTATTTTTTCTTATTGTTTCAACTTTATTAAAGTGTGTTTAACATACAAAAAGTTGCACATATTTAATATATACATTTTGATGAGTTTGGACAGCTGCATATGCCCATAATACTATCATCTCATACAGGTAATAAACATATACATTAAAATTATTGCATATGTATTTGTATCTTCATTCACCATTCACATGTCAAAGGAAAGAGAAGAAGGTTCTAAAAAATATAAAGATGGTTCATGAAAGAATAGTATATTTCTTCACTATTCTACCTCCAAACTTAGCTCACTGAAAGAAAGGAAAAAAACTAGTCATATGAATGAATGAATGTACCAATAATCCCACTACTAACTACAGAATGGCACTGGCATGTCCATTTTTGCCTCATTCCTCAAAAAATGAATACCAGATTTTTCAATCTTCAGGGTTTCCTTTCATTTTTTCCCCATGAAAATTTGGAAGCATGTTATTTGTCAAATAAGATAACTTCTATTTAAATAACAAATTTCCTTTACTCACTTACTTTTATTAACAAATATAAAATATTTGGAATATTTTATATCTCTATTCAAGAAATATTCATTGAGCAATTATGTACCAAGCATTCTGTGAAAGCATGGAAATAGAGTGGTGACAAGAGAAATTGGCAATCAGAGCACCCAATTATTATAAGATACCAAAATAAGCACAATGAATACTTACAGTTACAGCTCCAATATTTTTTTAAAATTACTTAAGCTCTGCAGCTCTTTCATGATTAGAAGTATCTATAAAGTGTTTTAAATCAATGAAAATAAATTATTGCCTTCATCACAACCTAAAAATCCAGCAAGTTTAGGGCATCAAATTTGTAAATAACTCATTTTTTTTTGTAATCATGTGCAAAAAGTATCAAGTGAGCACTTTGCATGAGGGACTTAATTTCCTATTTGTAAGAGGGACAGGGTCATTACACTGTCTTTCTTCTCTCAGGTAATGTATATCTCTAATGTGACATAGTGACTAAAATAGGTCAGACAAACTTAACAAAAGAAGTCCCTAGCAGGTCGCTTCTACTGTTTTTTAAACCAGTAATGTTTAAAAGGGCTGAGTCATGCTCTCAGGCTTAATTCCAGAGTAATTTTTAAAGGGAAGTGATTCATCTTTTGTCTATACTGCCCAGAGACAAAAATCAGTGCTATTAATATAATGAAAGAAAGGAAAAATATTTCATACTCAAATTCAAGCATTTCTTCCCCTTTTAATATGTGCCAGTACTGTGCTTGATGCTGGGGTCCTAGAAATTAAAAGTTCTCTGGGTGATAAACACATAATGCAAAATATAAACAATACACTGTAGAAATTGTACATCTATGTAATTTTTGCTAACCAATGTCACCCAATAAGTTTAACAATAAATTAAAAAAAAAACTTTCCCCTACACTCTTACAGCACTTGGCATAATGTTCTATCATTACACTCCCTTCTTCATACACCAATGATCTCATTGCACATTTTAATGTTGATTCTCACTCTCCTAGTTCTGACATCATTGCCCAATTCTGCTCTATCTTCTAAGCTTTGATTTCCTGGGGCCAGAGGAGAAAAAATAGAAAGGTCCAAGGAGGTGCAATGCCTGACTTTGCATAACAAAGCCTTCACCCCAACCCCATCCCAGATAAACCTAGAGCCTCAGTCTTTGGATTCTAATTATCAAATGTCTGTCTTAGGTGTGGGCTATCCTGGAAAATCTTTGGTATGCTCTAATTTGTGAAAATCCTCCAGATACTAGCCCTGATATTTCTTACAGGCCTTTGAATCTCTGCAGGTGCATTTGTACAAGTAGTTGTAATTATCTAATTACAATTTGTTGATGAGGAAAAATAAATGAAATAATCTAAGCAACATCCTTGGGTATATTTCTGAGCCAGACTGTAAAGCAGAACCAGAAAGTGGGTAGTGGGAAAAAACAAACCAAAACAGACCTTCTAGATAAGAAGAAATCAGATACAGGTTTTAAATTTTATTTTTAAATTACATTTTACACACAATATTATAATGGTTTCATATGTACAGTAGAGTGATGAGTCATTTATATAACTTACTAAGTCCTCATTCTGATACATCTGATTCCTCTCTATCACCATACATAATTATTACAATGTTGTTGACTATATGCCCTATGCTGCATTTTATATTCCTGTGACCATGAATTTGTACTTCTTGATTTCTTTCCCTTTTTTACCCACCCCTTTAGCTCTACTCCTATTACCCCAACAAATCTAGTACCCATCTAACTCCACAAAGTTACTGCAATGTTATTAACTATATTCCCATTCTCTATCTCTTTGATTATTGCCTTGTAATAATCAAACTAAGCTTCTCAACTCCTTTCCTTTATTTTACCCACTCTCCCATCCCTCCTACCATCTTAAATAAGTCCCTCTAACATTCCTTGCAGTGCTGGTTTGGTGGTGAACTCATTTAGGTATTTCCTGTCTGAGAAGTTCTTTACCTGTCCTTCAATTTTTGAATGCTAGCCTTGTTGGATACATTATTTTTGGTTGTAGATCCTTGGTTTTCATCACATTGAATATTTTCTGCTATTCCCTTCTGGCTTGCAAAGTTTCTGTTGAGAAATCAGCTTGAAGTCAAATGGGTGTCTCCCTATAAGTTACTACTTGCATTTCGATTGCTGTTTTTAGATTTTTCTTTTTTTTTTAAACTTACACCATTTTATGATATGTCTCAATGTGCTCTTGTTTGAAATCATCTTGTTTGGTACTTTCTATGCTTCCTGGCCTTGTATGTCTATTTCCTTTGCCAGGTTAGGAAATTTTCAGTCATTATTTCTCCAAATAATTTCTTGATCCCTTTCTTTTCCTCTGCACCTTCTGGTAGGCTTATGAGTGAATGTTTTTATGCTTGATGATGTCACAGAGGAATCTCAAACCATTTTCATTTTATTAGATTCTTTTTTCTGTTTGTTTTTCAATTGGGTGTTTTCTGCTGGCTTTTATCACTGCTTTACACTTCTATTTCATCTAATTTAATGACATTTAGTCCAGTCTTTATTTCAGTTAATGTAATTATTGTCTCTATCTGGTCCTTTATAATGGTTTGCATATCTTCCTTTATGCTTGTTATCTCTCTGTTGAAATTACCATTAAGTTCCCTAAGCATTTTTGTAATCATTGTTTTGAGCTGTTTCTGGTGGGTCATTTATTCCCATCTCATTTACTTTGATTTTCTGTTGTTCAGATTTTGAGCTCCATTTCTCTGGTTACTCATTCTGGGAGCCTCTCTAGATATTCTGCTCCTCAGCACTCCTCAACCCATCACTCGTTGCCACAGTTTCTTTTCCATTTTTGTTTTTTGGATTTTTTGTTTTGTTTTGTTTTGTTGGTGTTTTTTGTTTGTTTGTTTGTTTATTGTTTTTGTTTTTTGGTGGGGTTTGCTGCTGATACTGGGTAAGAAGAGGTCTGTAGGGGAGAAGATTTCGGGCCTCTGTTCTCTTCCTGGGGCTGCAGGGTGATTATGTCTTTCTGTTCTTGGTTTTCCCCAAGGACTTTGCCCTGAGCCTTAGGGTCTATCCTGCATACTGGTCTCTTATACTGGGCTGGCTGCAGGCCAACAAGCATGTCTACAGGCTCCTCCTTCCTTCTTCCTCCTAGGCTAGAGTGAGGGAGGCTGTGGCCTGCAAGGACAGGTGACCAGATACCATGACCCCATTTTCTTCCTAGGGTTGTAGGGCCATGACAGCAGTATGTGGGCTTTCACTTGTGAGGTCTGGTTGTGGTATCTCACGCCCCTGCCTCTGGGTCTTCTTTCCTCTGTCCCACAAACTGAGAGGTCTAGAGTGGGTTCTGGAATGTTCTCCTGTTGCCTCCTTTCTCCTTCCTCCTCCTGTGGTAGAGTGCTAAGTAGAAACCTTTGCACAGCCCGTGTCTCTGTGCTTCCTCTTTTTTATTTAAACCTCTGCCCACCTGCAGGTACTTAAATGTGATGAGCAGGTTTCTTAGCTGTGACTGTACGTTGGATAGAGACATTGGTTGAGTTATAGATGTTTTATTAGTTGTAATCTTCAGGAGAGCTTTTCAGATGTCCCTCTCATGCCACCAATTTGTTGTTCCTTTCAGCTACAGTTCTTATATATAAAAAGTTGTGGACTGTGTAACTTTGAAGAAAAATACACATGGTAACCCATATTAATGATATCACTGGAGTTGTACAAAATTGTGCCCTATAGACAAATCTAAAAATAAATCTGTGCTTATTTCTGTTTCTTGAATTTTCCAGCCCCATTTTAAACCTCATGTTTTAAAAGTCAGTGGGGAGGGGATAAAAACAGATTACCTCCTTGGCAGGACCCCCATTTTAATTGGCTTTTGGTATGGAGGAGAAAGACCTCAGTGGATGTTTTAAACCTTACCTGCAGTGACATCTCTTACCACCAGAAACAGAGGAGAAACATGTGAATGGTTACTATAGCAGAAATGTATAAGCAAAACATCAGGAAGGGAACAGCTGTTGAAGGAAGAGTCAATGTTGTTTTGGAAAAGAAATAAAGAAGTTTAGCATATGAAGATATAGACTCTGGATCAAGTCTGGTGTTGTCTTGAATTACCAACAATACTTATTTTTGAAGCTGATGTTCTTTAATCTACATAAATGGAGTTACTCATTCATCCTATCATTGACTCATTCATTTTTCAATATATTGTTCTATGTGTCTTCTGTCTTACTAATCCTTAGTAGCCAAGTCTTTTATTGTCATTTACATGATTGAGCATTTTTTAAGACAGCTACCAAATCATTTTTATTGCTGCATGTCCAACACTTAAACAACATTCCAGAAAAGAGTGATTAAATATTTGCTGCATGATCAAATAAGTGAATGATGAATACTGTATTCTAAAAAGATCTCATGTAGAAGTTTTAAAAAGAAGTAAACCATTTTATGGGTTCTCTGGGCACTCTCACCTTCACAATGCACATTGTTGCAGGAATCTAGGCCTGGAAGAGAGAAGAATCATGTGAACATCAAAGATAGAAGAGGAAGGGGGGGAGTTCCCTGGTGGTGCAGTGGCTTAAGGCTTTGGCACTGGCGCTGTCAGAGCTGCGGCCTGGGTTCGATTCCCAGTCAAGGAGCTACCCACATACCAAAAAAAAAAAAGCAAAAAA